>JARVGQ010001306.1:16220710-16232090 GCA_031762355.1 Hypsolebias martinsi | reverse complement strand
TTGCCACTGTGCTTGCTCAGGATGGGAGACTGCAACGAAGCCAAGATTCAACTTGTCTGCTGGATTCCTTAGATAGAAAACTTTACTAATGAGCTTTTCTATGTATGTGAATGCTCCTGTAAAGTGCCCTGAGACAACTTTGTTGTGATTTGCCGCTATATAAATAAACTGAATAAGCTGAAAGCAGTGTAACAAACTGAAATTAGCAGAAAGAAGTTAGAAGCACAAAAAATGTTGTAGTTAGCAGAAATAATCTGAAAGAAGCACAAAACAGCTGGAAAAAAAGCTGAAAGTAGCTGAAAAAAGTTTCGATTTGCAGAAGGAAGCTAATAGAAGCCGAAGCAAAACAAAATTTGAAAGGAGCAGTGAAAGGCTGTAAACAGATCTAAAGATTTGAAGGATGTAAAATGAGCTCAGTTCATTTTCTATGAGTGAAAAAAATGGCAGGAAAGTCTAAATATTTCAAAAAGCTGAACCAAAAGTCATAGCAGGATTAAAGAGCTGAACATTTTTGATTTATGATTTGTTGAAATAGCACAAAAATTGTGGAACGAGAAAGATGCTGAAAAACATTTGGAAGAAAAATGGATCACAATATTGTGAATACTGTACTTCAGAAACATTCACACTATTAGTAAAACAGATGATACAAAAATGTTTGTCTGAGGTGCAAAACAAAGATGAACATGTCTTAAATAAAAGGATTATTTAAAAAAAATAGCAAGAGAAAAGACATTTAGATTCTCCTCATACATTTAGACCCATAAACTGATCACAGTTAGATGGTCACAGCACCGGCATCTAATTTAGCAACACAAACATATAATGTAGTTTTTCTCAAAAGTAGGATTTAACTTCAGAAGTATACTTGTTTTGAAATGTGTGATTTTCAGGTTTAATATGTCCATGACGCACTAAAAGATGTTTAACTTTGGTGTTAACTGTTAGTCAAAAGATTTTTCTGTGTTTCCTCTTTTGCTCATTTTTATTGTTCTATAGCTGTTTTGTGTTTTTGTCTGGATAAAGACTTTTGATTTTCAATCTAAGATGGATGTATCCATTTGAAGCCACTTACACACGACTCTGGACATCTTAAGAAGCAGGATTTTTTTTTTCCCCCTGTATTTCGACTTCCCATCAACCCAAAATGCAAGTTTTTTTAATTTTTTTTTTTTGTAAGATTATTTAAAACACTTTCCAAAACTGAGATGTTTTTAAAAGTTATTTTTTTGTGTGTGTGTCTCTGTCCCTGGCGTCTCTCTCTAATGTGGTGGATCGATACTTTTCCTACATTCAGTACGTTGCTCCCATTCGAAAAGTAGGTTTCTGCGCTAGAGGAGCCGTCAAGAGGCAAATTACAAAACTGAGCATGAACACCTGCAGTGTGAATGTAGCCTAAGGTGAGCGGGGAGCAGCAGTGGTGCAAATGAGGGTGTAGGCAGGTGTGGGTACTTCACCTAGGTTTTATTGTGCCGGTCTGGGGACCAAAACCTGTGACATCCTAATCCCAGGCTCGTCTTCTCTGCGTCACCACAGCCTTCAAACAAAATATGGCCATCAACCAAGAGGAAAATTTAAAACGTACTTAAAAAAAAAAAAAACACACACACACACACAGGGAGAATCTTTAGCCAAGCTAAACATGTTCTTTTTCTGCATTTCATACATTGTTATTGGGGCATTATCACCACCTAGTGGCCCATGTAGGTATGACAGTGTTTTTGTTGAACTGGACTGAGGAAAATATTTATGAACTGAAAAATAAAAAAAAATCTATTTAAAGAAATATCCAGAGTAATATAGAAAGACTAAAAATGTGTCCAGAGGTGTGTATTCAAGGCCCAAACCCAAGTAGTACCTCACTTATCGCGGGGGTCACGTTCCACACACCCCTGCGAAAGATGAAAATCAGCAAAGTAGGGACGTTCTATTTATTTTAGTATTTTTATATATTTTAAGGCTTTATAAACCCTTCCCACTCTCTTGCAACATTCTTAACAATGTTCTAAACTCTCTGAAAGCTCTAAAAGAGCACAGCAAAAGAGAGCAGACAGACTACGATTACTGAGCCAATCAGTGCTCGTAGGCGGAATGGCGATCGGGAGCACCTGGACATTTCCTGGCTCAGTTTGGGTTAAGGCTCGGTTCAGTTCTCACGTCATTATTTTAAATAAACAGTCCATACCCTCACTCTGGTATCTGCCTCACTGAAGCTCCCACAGCAACCCCCACCCCTCCTTTCTCTTTCTGAGGCTGTCACAGGTTGTGCACCCCCTTTTGTGTTTCTCTGCTCTGCTGTGGCTGTCATCCTCAGAAAGAGAAAGGAGGGGGCCCCACGGCCATCACTGAGCGGGCCAGGCCACCAGGAAACAATGTGTACAATCTTGCGTTGAAAAGTCGCGAAAGATAGAGTCCACTAAAGTCGAACAGTGAAGTATCAAGGGACTACTGTACACTGCTTTCAATGGTGTTGCACGTTTAATTGTAGCAAAACACTTGTGTTGCTCTTTGAAATTCAAAATGGCACTAAATAACTATTTTAAAGCTTATTAACTTTATTGTTTCTCTTAAGCACTTTCATAATTACAACCATAAAACCGGTGATGTCAGCAGATAAACGTGCAGCTGGTTCTTGGCAGTGGCAGAGTGCAGCATCCCATAGATTTATTTTATCGCCCTTTTGAGTTTTAAAACTGTTTTGGACTCAGAAGTCTAGACTACTAATTAAACATCTTATTTCTCTCAGCACCTGCCTGCAGTCAACACACCTGTTTGCTTATATCCATGGATAGCATAAATGTGTATGTTGGTGGCTGGTTTTCATTGTTGGGTGGCTCAAACACAAAAGCAGCCACATTATTAGCAATGCCATGCAAAATGAAAGGCTTTGTTCAATAACAATCTCATCTTAGATTCGACTTTTCCTGTCAGAGCATTTTGACCAGTGTGTAACAGGATATTACTCTCAAACCACAGGCATGTGTATTACATTTGGGCAGCAGATCCTCTTGAGATCAGAATAATGTTGTCTGGTTGTGCTGCCAACTTTACCACCTTCTCACACTCTTTCACCCATCTCTTTCCTGTCTCTTCTTCCTCGCATCTTTTTTCTTGCAGTACATTTATTGTTTGCCACGTAAACATGCTTTTCTGGCTTTCTTTCCTTTTCTTTTGCCTCCTGCTTCTCTAACTGCATCAGATTAGATTTGTCTCCCTCTCCATCCTCTGGGCTTCAATTCAATTTTGTTGTTGAGTTTCACATCCTTTCTTCCAGACTTCTCTACTCCCTGGTTACACAGCATTCAACTTCTCACCATTCTTATGAACTTGAACACTCGTTTGCATTTCCATTCAAAAAACGTTGCCCTCTTTTTTTTAGCCTTTTATCTTTTTATCACCAAGTCTGTTCTTGTAAACTTGCATATTTTTTCCCGTCCTCTTAGAATCCTTCTCTCTGCTTCATCGTTTGTGCCTTAGAGTCAAAGCTGCAGTTCAGTCTTGTCAGGGCACAATACACACTTCAGATGCCAAGCACAAATATTATACATTTAGTTTAAAGTGCACAATTTATTGGTTATCATCACCAAGTTACACTATTCTGATTTCCATACAGCTATTCAAGAGGAGAGTTTGAATCGGTGAGCACTTCTGAATTCAAATGTTTAAACCATGTCTGACCTTTCCTTAGACATCTGGGCTATAATAATATTAAATTTAGTCTAAAAGTAAACGTTTTCAAATGTCTGTTAAATAACCATCTCCATTCAATCAGTCAGGGCAGGAATAAATATCCTGAAAAGAAGATGAACTTAAGGGGATAACTCAGCTCTTTTGAAATGGGGTTCTATGGAAAGGAGCTAAAAGCTAGTACCACCAACTGCTGCCCTCTTAAAACAGGTCTAAAATAAAATAAATTTTAAAAAAAATCACAGCAGCTCATGCAAACTTTAATTTATAATTATTTATATGCCATCAATTTCATATTACAAAGTTATTTCCAAAGATATCTATGGTTATTCATTTGCAAGGACAATTAGCTGCAGCAACAGCAGCTAGCTAAAGCTCTTCCTGTATAGCTTGGGGTGCTTCCTGCAGGAATATCGTGAATTTTCTAATGGAAAAGCTGTGTAATCCAAAACTATCTGCAATTTTAAGTTTCAAAAATAGCTTTCACTTGAACCGCAATGAAGTTTCTGAGTATTTTAGGATGGCAGTAATTCAGTTTTATCCTAGCCCCACCCAGTTAGCTCATCAATCTGATCAGATTCAAATTTTATTAATCCAAACTTCATTATTGAAAGAGGTTTCTATACAGCAAGTAAGATATTAATTAATCAGAACCTATCTACAGAACCCCACTTCAAAGATCTAAATGAGCCCTTTGAGATCTTTCTTTCACAGACTTTTCACAACCTACTCAGCTAAACACCCACTAATGTCAATTACCACAATTTAAGACCATTCACATCCAGTCTTAAGCTTATTATCCATACCAAACTATTTTCAAGTTATGCTGATGATGGTAATGTTTTCTATGTAATTTACATATAAAACTTTTGTTTTTTTACAGTGCTCTGGATGCATTTTGTCATGAGGACACTGCCAGTATAGTTCTAATGTTTCTAACAACAAACTAAACCATGACTTGTTTCATGTTTGTGTGTTCCACTAAAATAAGTTAGTATTTTTTCTTATCCACCACATTTTTAATGTTTTAATTGAACCAAATGAGTGTTTTTGATGTGTCTATGTTGTATTAACAATTGGATAATGGACCACAGACATTTAAACTGTGAATGCTAAGATTTTAAACCCCAGTTTGTGCTCTCTGACGTTTTTGCACCACTTACAGTTTTTGGTTCTGTGTGTCTGAACATGTTTTCAGTTATTTGTGTGCGTTATATGCAATGAGTGTATGCCTGAACTAAATACATTTTATATAAAGATGGCTATATTAGGAGCTATAACTAGACAAATTAATAAAAAATATATTGATTGTTCACCCAGTTATTAGTTACTGAGACTTTTAATCTTGTACAAAATCAGTAGCAAAGCAGGAAATTCTAGAAAGTCATCACTTTTCTGAAAGTAATGCCAGGAGCAGTCAATCAACATGCAATTGATTCAGCTTTTGAGTAAAATGGTGTTTGGTGTGTACAGTGAAAAAGTCAGAGATATATTTAAACCCGTTTGTTTCTCACTGTGGATTTAATTAATTAAAATTTAACGAGGAAAAAGAAGTAAAAGTGTGTTTCCGAGGTAGTTCCTCTAGTGGTGCTACAGAGAAAAATGGCAGCGATAAGTGACAATGAGCTGAGACGAGTAATGCCTGAAGTGTGAGCTTTGCAGTTTTCTGCTCCATCAGCTGAGCCTCAACAAGCCAGAAATTTTATTTTATTGTTTATGGAATCAGCGTCACAGAACATCGAAAATGTGACCATGAAAACTAAATGTAACTTTTACTAAATGTTTCTGTGCATTTAGATTTTCAGCTCTTTACTGTTTTTACTGTAATATTTAGATTCTTTGAACATCTTATCTTCCCACCAGTGTAGTTTCAGGAAACAACACAGCACAATGAATGCTTCATTGAAGGTTTTTATTGATGTCTTTGCAGCTTTAGATGCTAAAGATTATTGTGCTGCACTTTTCTTAGACCCGTCTAAATCTTTTGACACTGTGGACCATGACATCTTGTGTCATGAGCGCTCAGAAATTGGTTTCTCAGATCACACTATTGGTTGGTTTTCTAATTATCCCTCAGATTGGAGATGTGTTCAATATAATTAACAAAGTCCATGCTCAATTAAAGTTGTTTGTTCAATTATTCAATATAAGAATACTTCTTCCAGCTGTCTAAAACTGTCAACAATGGTGTACCACAAGGCTCAGTCTTAAGACCCTCTCTCTTCACAATCTACACAAGTAATGTGTGTTAGACCATTCCTGATGGATCCTTACATTTCTATGCTAATGACACAGTTGCTTAGTACTGAGCTAGAACAGTTGCTAAGGTTTTCCAGCTTTTATAGTCTGCATTCGACATCATCCAGTCAGATTTGTTCAGTTTCAAACTTGTGCTAAATGCTGACAAAACTAAAGGGAGGATGTTTTCAAACAGAAAGTCGTTACCAGTAGTCCTTCCTTCTATCTTATCTACGAATGGTGTTACTGAGTTTGTCGATTCCTACAAATACTTTGGTATCCTGGTCGATTCGCATCTCTCTTTTAAGCTTCGTGTCAAAATCTTAGTAAACAAATTGAAAGTAAAATTGTGTTTCTTTTTAAGAAATAGATCCTGTAACTCTGAATGCTATAGCGCCTTGTAACTGCTACTTTCCTTCCCTCCATTGACTACGGTGACATTATTTACATGAACGCTCCTACAAGCACCCTGCAGATGTTGGACGCTGCCTATCACGGTGTGCTAAGATTCATAACTGGCTGTAACTACCGTACCCATCACTGCACCCTGTATTCACTGGTTAACTGGACATCATTAGCTTCACACACTCTCACACTGGTATATTTTCATCTTTAAATCACTTCTTCATCTGTTGCTTTCATACATCTCCTACAAATCACTTTGTCAGTGCAGCTACAGCATGCACTCTCAGGACATTAATACATGCAGTGTCCCCTCAGTGCTGACTGAACTTGGCAAAATGACCTTTTGTTTTGATTTTATATCATTTCTTTTATTTAATTTTCATTTTAAATGCTTTTTGTGTATAATTGTCTATTGCCTGTACGTCATATGTGTTCCTTGTTTAAAACTGGTCTCTCTTGTAAATGAGTCCTCGTAACTCAATGAGACTAACCTGTATAAATAAAGGTTGAATGAATGAGTACATTTTCTTCAGAAGTGAGAGGTAAAGAGTGTAGGCAGTACTGTATTTCAGTATACTGTATACTGTAGGCCACAAACTCTGACACAAAACAAGAAACACTGTTTTTAAAACTGAAGGACAGGACTGAATAAAGGCAGTAGTCTATCCCCATATTTATTCTTTTTGTCCTCGTTGTTTGTCTCTGTCCTGATAATGTCTTTTTGCAAAAGCATGCAGTTCCCAAGTGCTTGTTCAGGTGGCTATTTGTGGGTCCAGGCTGGTATTTGCAGCTCCACTGTGTAATTTGCATAAAAGCACAAGATTGAGCCATAAGTGGCCATCAGACCCTGCTGGCTCTGGCCGTTTGAACAAGGTAATCTACAAACATCTGCAAACACACCAGAAGGATCAGGGTTGTGCTGTTTGATGCTTCTAAGCAGCAACATTGATTGTACCTTAGAAAATAATTGCACATATTTAATTTTGTTTTGTTGCCTTCTTTTTAGGATTTATGTGCTGCAGCTTTCATCAAGCTTATTAGATCACTTGTCTTTCCATCTCTTGGAAGAAACTCGTATTGTGACACTGAATTAACGTTATTGATGCTGAAAGGATCAAATCTTATGGCTGTTTTTCCAACATGCTCAGAACATGGTTTTAATGTCTAAATTGTTTACCGTGAACGTTTATTATCCCGTTAGTTCTGACAACATAATATGCATACACACACACAAGATGGGCCATTGCTGTTATGATCGCCAATGAATGAACTTGAACGGTTACCATGGCAGCAGAAACATGTGATAAATCCTGTTGTCTGTTGAGCATGCTTTAGGTAAGAAAAACTAAGCGTGTTAACATAATTTTGGAGAAAACGTATTTCTGGCTGCTGCATGAGACACTGAGCTCTGTTTTTGAAGTCACATGACTCGGGCTCGACCTCAATTTATCCTGGTTTTATTGTTGATCTTGACTTTAATCTTCAAATCATTTTTGGTTTATGCCAACCATTTGAAAGTTTTATTTTCCCCTTTGTTATGTTTGGAAATCAATTTAACATGTACAGATTTCTTTTAAAACATACATGATACTCCGAACAACAGTTTGAGTTTCTTAGCTAAGTAGCATAGAAGGTAAATAAGTAAAGGGATAACATCTTTCTATCTAAACCTTTAGGGCACCACTGAGCAGGTTTTGTCAACGATAATGACCTAAATAATATTTACTTTATTTACTCCAATTGAACCAAATAAATTCAGATTCTAAAACTGTGTATTTTGTTCAATCCAGTTCAATTAACTTGTGACACAATTAGGTTTGATATCTATGTGCTAAAACAATAATGTTGAGAAGAAATTTTTTTATATATATTTTAAGCCATCTGCTGGTTTTTAAACTGTGCATTAACACAAAAGTCTGTGTGAACTGGTAAGATCACACAAACAGTCTTTCTTTAAGATGACTATTTTATAAATTTGAATTTTTTTTTTTTTAATTAGCTAGTGCTGCTCCAACAGTCAGCAGTGTCACCCCACAACAACAAGGTCTCTGGTTCAAATCTCAGCTGCTCTACCAGCTTATGTCTAGAGTCTGTGCAGCTTACGTCAAATAATTATGAGACCAATAATTATTGTGATGTTGAGTGGTGCATGTTAAAAGTGGGAAATAATTTCTCTTAAATGATCCTTGGCTGCACAAGTTGTCAGAGAGGACATTTTATAGTTCAAAGAAAAAAGCAACGCAAAAACTCACCCAACGTTACCTCCTGCAGATTGAATGGTTTATTGAGGTCTTAGATTGGTTTTAGTGGGACTCTGGTGGCGCTTCAAGAATACTTAAAGCAAAACATAATTTTCTGGAAAATACCAATGAAATAGTAAAAGTAGGAACACATCATCTGACATGATTTCAGGTTCCCAACCGTTTGTCCCTCTCGCTGTTGCTTTCCTGGGGGCTCCCATCTGGGACTCGTTTTCTTGTCCCCAGGGTACAGCAGTCCCTCGTTTATCATGGAGGATCCATAAGCTGAAGACCCGTGAAGAGTGAAAAACGGCAAAGTAGGAATAGTAGTTCCTGCTCCTTTTGCTAAAATGTCTTGATGATATCAAGACTCGGATGGCTGCCATCTTATTGAGTTTTAATGATCTGAAAGCTGAGGTCATTCCCAAGCTCTGCCACTGTCACTGATCCTGGAAGCCTGCACTCCCTTCAGCCACATCTAAAGCAGTCGGTTACCAATCTCGAAGTAGTTAGACTCGGACTTTAAGTTTAATAAACAAGATCAACTCTGTTCTTCAAAAAAGCTTCTTTAATCTAAGGCAGATAGCTAAGCTTAAGCCTGTTCTGTCCAGATCCGGCCTTGAAAAATTAGTTCATGCATTTATTACAACCTGGAACTCACTTTGTGTTGAGGTCAGTCAGATTTCGCTTTCACGTCTCCAGCTTGTACAAAATGTTGCAGCCCAGCTACTAACAGGAACTCACAGGTTTGAGCACATCTCACCCGTTCTGGCCTCCCTTCACTGGCTTCCTGTGCGTGTCAGAATCAATTTTAAAATTCTCCTGCTGACGTTCAAGTGCATTAACGGCCTTGCATCCTCATACCTCTCCCACCTTCTTCATCCATATGCTCCTTCTCGGGCTTTGCGATCATCTGACCAGCTGCTTTTGGTGGTACCAAAAGCCAGGCTGAAGCTCAAAGGAGATCGGGCGTTTTCAGTCGTGGGCCCTAAGCTCTGGAACAATCTGCCCATTAGACAGGCCACCTCCATCTCCACTTTTAAAACGCTCCTAAAAACACACCTGTACTCACTGACATTTAACACAGGCTGATAAATGTAATAAATGATAAAGGATTTAGATTTAGAATTTCATTTATTCTGATTCTCTTTATGCTTTTTGTTATTATTCCTGGACTTTTGACACAGGTTGATCTGATTTAGTATTTCATTATTTCTACAACTCCCAACATGCAACACCCTTTGTATAGAACACAAGATGGCGAGATATCATTGGCTGAGAGCTTGGTCACATGATAGTGTAGGGTTCCCCATTCGCTGATGACTGCTGGAGGTGTGGCCAAGCTTTGAAGACAACACTGTGGTACCTGGTATGCTCTGGGCCATTACATATCACCGCATGATAGGGTGACAATGGCGCGGGGTCTGTGGTCTTGTACTTTGCACGAGGGTAAAATAAACCTTCTGAAATGGACGTTGAGTGCTTCTCTCTCTCTTTGCTCCAGGTAAAGAACATATTCTAACAATTTGGTGACTCCCGACGCTGCGTCTGGTAGCAGTTCCAGAAGAGAGGAGGCAGTTTTCTTTTTTTGCAGCAGACGGGTGAACTTCGCTCTACAGTCAAATGGCGCCGACATATTGAAAAGGGTAGGCAGAAAATGTTTCCATGTTCTTTTCTGCACATTGGGCTAGCTAAAAATGTGGTAATTGACTGTGGAGTGATTTTCACCGATGATTAATGACGGTCGACCGTTTTGTTTTCCGACGATATTTGACAAATTGATCTAAATTCATGTGTCTGGTGCTATGCAGACCACATGACTGCATGCAGAGTACAAGCTCACATTGTCTTATATATGAAGGCACTGTCTTGTTTTGGTAACTGTAGCTAAGCTTCGACGTTTTCTGTGTGGTGCTGGCTTTCTGTCCACCATCTTGGATGGGCTTGTTGTTCACTTATGTGTCAGCCAGACAATGTTGTTGAACCATTTACAACCATTACTTTATGTGGCTCAGGGTCAGTTCATAAGTGCCTTTGGGTTTGTTAGCCCCTTTTTACTAGGCCGCTTAATGCGTCTTTCTAGCGTCCACGGACGGTAAGACGCGTTTATGAGCTCTCGCCTTTGGCGAGGAGACGACATTTTGTTCGTCATCGAGTTTTAATTTTGGGTTCGCCGTAGAGTTATTCAGTAATTCCGGGTTCGCCATCGTGTTTTAATTCTGGGTTCGCCGTAGAGTTATTCAGTAATTCCGGGTTCGCCATCGAGTTTTAATTCTGGGTTCGCCGTAGAGTTATTCAGTAATTCCGGGTTCGCCATCGAGTTTTAATTTTGGGTTCGCCGTAGAGTTATTCAGTAATTCCGGGTTCGCCATCGGGTTTTACTTCTGAGTTCGCCGTAGAGTTATTTGAGTAATTGCGGGTTCGTCATTGAGTTTATCCGTCTCTGATTTGTTGTTCGCTTTGTGTGCGGACACCTGTATGCACGGGTGAAGCCGTCGGTTTGTTTGCTTATTTATGCTGCTGTGATTGACTTTGGTTGTAGAGGGTTCCTTTCCAGGACTTCCTCTTTACTCCGAATAGCTATTTCCTTTTTTGTTACGAAACACTGCACATGAAGGCACAAGGGACAGTTCATATTTTAGTTTCTGTGCACATTTTACTCTGACTGCTGCAGCAGGGCTCTGTGCATATTCACTGTTTGCTGTTGGTTGCTGGGGAAAGCCATTATATTCAAAGACATGATAATATATGATGCTGTTTTTGTGGGTTGTGTGAATTTTTGGACATTTCATCCTGACTGTATGAGAAAA
>JARVGQ010001306.1:16199325-16210546 GCA_031762355.1 Hypsolebias martinsi | reverse complement strand
CCCCCCCCCCCCCCCCCCCCCCCCCCCCCCCCCCCCCCCCCCCCCAGTTTATTGCATTTATGATTCAGTACAATAAAACAAACAAATTTAAAAGGTAACAGATTATTGTAATACTTAACTGACTTGACATGACTCAGACTGACGAAGTCTTTTGGATTAAAGACGAAACGTTTCAACAAGTTTTTTATTTTTTTAATCCGTCCAGAGGACCTACCTGGATTATTGAGCATGCATCAGGACATTGCAATACTTGATTTATTTACATAATGACTTTAGTTGCTGGATGTCCGGCCCCTGAGCTGCTGGCTCTCAGAAACTGTGGCCCCCTGAGCAGTTTAGATGAATCGTCCTGGCCTGGATTCTGTACATGATATGTGATTTGGTCTTTCCTGACAAAATTCTGCCATGAGGTAAATGAAGCAAACACAATATTTCAGACTTTGTTGAATATTTTCACCCAAGCTGCTTACTGGAAATTGACAGACTTCCCTTGATTTTGGTTTTGGGGAATGGAGACAGTGGATCAAAGCACTCTGAGGCATATGAGTGGGAAACAGTCTTTTCAATAATTCAAAACATTGTTTTGCATTTATGGTAATCACATGTTTATTCTTATTGTTATTTCAGCTACAGTATATTTTCAGTTGTACAAAGCGAGGTCGGTCAGTTCTCCTACTGAACACTTCACTCTCATAATTCTTAGACTTTTATTCTTCTGACAAGCAGAAGTAATAATATAATAATCCCTTTTCTATATCCAAGTAAAACATTGTGATGTTAATAATTACAACCTGTTTTCCATGAGAGCCAGGGCTCCAAATGACTCAGCTTCTCCGATTTTAATTTTTGTAAGACGAGCCTCGCAGGTTAGGTGAACACACGCCAAATGACTGAGAGGAGAGCAAACTGCTGATTAAATGGATTTGGTTTTACATCGCAGGAAAGACATTTACTCTGATTTGCTGCTGGTTCTGTAATCATCGTATGTCGTGCTGATGGAAGCACTGTGCCAGCAGATGATGGAGTTTTCTACGAGGTATTAAACGATGTGCGAGTCCTTTTTTACTAACCTGACGCTCGTGTCCTTTTTGTCCCCGCAGCTGTTTGTCATAGACAACGGAGCGGACGACTGGCGCATCGCCATGACGATGGAGCGGGTTCTGCTGATTGCTCTGGAGCTGCTGGTGTCTGCCGTGCATCCAGTGCCTGGGGACTATAAATTTCAGTGGCGGGCCCGGTTGGCCTTCTCGTACACGCCTTCGCAGGCCGAGGCAGACCTGGACATGGTGCTGAGCGTGCCCATGTTCCTGCGCCTCTACCTCATCGCCAGAGTCATGCTACTGCACAGCAAACTCTTCACTGATGCCTCCTCCAGGAGTATAGGTGCCCTAAATAAGGTCAGATATCTTTTGCGCTTGCACTGTAAGGGTGCAAAGCATAAATTGAGTGGGATTTTTTTTTTAACGGAGTTTAAATGAACCAGCCACATCCAGACCTGGTTGCTGCCAGAACTGCAGAATCAAGAAGTCACTTACATAGAACCATTGTACACAAATGGAGAAAACTTGGAACAGTCGTGAACTTTCCCCTGAGTGACCAGACGACGAAAACTACTCCAAGAGCGCATCGACGATTCATTTCTGAAGTTCCAAAAGAACCCAAAACAACATCTAAAGCCCTGCAGACTTCCATTAAAGTCAGAGTTCATGAGTAGATGAATGAAAAAGAAAGAAACAAAAGTGACATCCATGAGAGAGTTCTAAGGAAGAACCACTGCTGATCCAAAAAAACCACATAGATTCGTCTCACATTTTCCAAAACGAATGATCGTCAAGACTTTTGAGAAAATATCCCGTGGACTCGCGAGGCAACAGTGGAACGTTCTGGAAGATGTGCCTCCAGTCCCATCGGACATAAAAGTATCGCTGCATTTTAGAAAAACATAATTTGCACAGTTGGACACGGTGGCGGCAATGTGATGGTCTGTGGCTTCTTTGCTTGCTAGACTCGTGGGAAGTGATGAAACCATAAATTTTGCTCTCTACCAGAGAATCTTGCTGGAGGACATCTGGGAATCGTGACCTCAACAGCCAGGAGTTCTCTTATCAAAAGATTAGTAGCTGTGATTAGGCCTGTCGCGATAAACAATAAATTAATTGCATGATGAATGAAAATTACCAATCTCGTTTTTCATTTACCAGCTTCATTGTTTCTTCGTGTCTCTCTCTTTCTACTGAAGACATGGCTCAACTCTGGTGCTCTTCACTGACCCTCACCCTTTCTCTTTTCTCTTTAATATCCATTTTAACCATTCAAAATCGCATTTTTGGATCGTTAAAAGCAGCTAAGCTGAGAAGCTAAGCTACAAGCTAAGCTAAAAGGCCGACCTCGGGAAAAAAACCTCTGTCTTGTCGAGCTCCAAAATTCACGGTGAAACCTGTGCCTTAGTGTAAAAAGTTGTTTTTCTCTGCAAAAAGAAGCAGAGAACTTGTTTACTGATTTTTTTTTTTTAATTAAAAGCTTTGTGTGAAAAATGCTATGCTAAAGAGCTCAAATCACCGAGCATCGGCCATGTCACCATGTCAGCCCATGTGACGTCAAGGGTCCTCCCTCCCATTTTTCTTAGACATGCTGCTTAACTATCCATCGTTCGGCTCAGTCTTATACTGCCATCAGGTGGTCAAAAAAGTTACTACACTCCAAACAAATAACACTTCTTCTAAAATTTGATAATGTTAAATTTCAAACAATATTATCGTTTATCGCAAAATTTCTGAGACAATTAATCGCCCAGCAAAATTTGTTATCGTGACAGGCCTAGCTGTCATTCTGTTTATGGAGAAGGGTCAAAAGCCAATCATAAAAATTTGAAAAGTTCTATTTCATGTGAACTTGTTTCTTTTCATCATCACGTCTCAGGCTCTCCTGTTTTGTTCTGTTGCTCTGAGAGATTTAGATGTAAGCGATGGTGGATCGTTCATGATACAACAGGAGACGGGTGCATGAAATGGGAAGGAGAAATTGCAAACAGCTCAAATGGGCCATGAAAAGACGAGAGTGAAATTGGAATATGAGCTGGGGTGGGGGTTGTGCATGCAAGTAATCCCGTAAATGATTATTGTTGACGTGTTTTTTATGGTGTTCAGCAATAAGCATTGTTGTAAGAGCAGGACGTCTTGGAAAAAGTGCTAACTCAGTGGAAGAGAGGCGAACAGCAGTGGAGATGGACTGTAGATGAGTGATTTAACAGTTTGCTGGTGTATTTATGTGCCACTCCTCGGGTCCTCTGGCTCACAGTGACAGCGAGAGGAGGTGAAGCTGCCATCCAAGTGCTGCTCCAAAATGACAACTCATTTATCAGCTGGTTTACCCTTCCACGGCCCAACCATCAAATGATCCATCTGCCAGAACCTGACGGCCTGCCTCTTATTGACAAATGAGTCACTTACCACAACTACTCTGAAACAGGACAATTGCTCAGAGACACTGTGTAGCTCGACCCGAGTCAGAGGTCGAGACCTGGTCTGGACTCCACATACGACGAGAATCTCTTGAGTGCTGCTGCTATCAAAGACCTAATTAATAAACCTTCTGGTCTGAGTGGAAAACAGAGTTCCTGCTGAAGATCTGGAGGTTTGCAGTGATGCTGTGAGCAGTACAGTGCCATCCAGGTCTCTCGTAAATGAGTCATCGAGGCTCAGTGGGATTAACTTGTGTAAATAAAGGTTGAATGAATTTAAACTGTTTAAATTGAAGCTCATACTGTCCAAAAATAACCTTGAGACTGTACTGCATGTGTTCATAACATCCAGGCTCCATTACTGCAATGCGCTTCTGTTTGGAATCAGTCAGACCTCCATCGCGCGACTACAACTTGTCCAAAATGCTGCAGCCTGATTTTTAACCACAGTGCACCAGTTCTGGCATCCCTTCACTAGCTCCCGGTTCACTTTTGAATTCAGTTCAAACTTTGATTGTTTTTAAACCTCTGAACAGTTGTGCTCCCTCTTACCTTGCAGCCCCATGTCCCACGGCACTCTCTCAGGTCAGCAGATCAGATGCTTTTATTGGTTCCAGGAACTCGTTTTAAGCTCAGAAGTGACAGGGTCTTCTCTGTTGCAGGTCCAAGACTGTGGATTGAGTTACCACTGCATGTCAGGCAGGCCCCCTCCCTCACTGTTTTTAAGTCTCACTTTAAAACCTATTTCCCTGGCTTTTGACACTGTGTGATTTGTTTTTAACGTGTCTGTATTCTACAGTGTTAGCCATTTAGATCTTATCTTCTTCCATTTGGATCTACAGTATATATTTTATCCTGTATCCTTTTCTTGTTTTATTTCTGCCGTACAGCACTTTGGTTGGCCTTGTTGCTGTTTTAAGTGCTTTATAAATAAAGCGATATTTATAATTTTGTATGTGTGTGTGTTTTTTCAGGTCCATTTTAACACACGATTTGTAATGAAAACCCTCATGACCATCTGTCCCGGGACGGTGCTGCTGGTCTTCAGCATCTCTCTGTGGATCATCGCTGCGTGGACCGTACGAGTGTGTGAGAGGTCAGTGCACACGTTACACACACCCGAGTGTGTGTTTCCTGTTTGTTAGGCCACAGGAGTTTAATTAAGAATATAATGGAGTGATTACGTTAACCAAAATAGTAATAATAGTTCAACACAGTACGCTCCATCTTTAAACTTTAATTGTTGAAACTTTTTTTATTAGTCAAACATTTAATTTGAGTCTGTCAGAAGTTTCAGTGTGTTTTTTTTAACTTCGTACAAAGAAGTGCTAGTAATTACATTGAACGAAATATCTAAACGCAACACTTTTGTTTTTGTTCCCATTTTTCATAAGCTGAACTCAAACATCTAAAACCTCTTTCTTTGTACACAAAAGGCCTTATTCTCTCAAACATTTTTCACAAATGTGTGCAAATCTGTTAGTGAGCACTTTTCCTTTGCCGAGATAATCCATCCACCCCACAGGTGGGGCACATCATGATTAGTGCATGTGTGCCCAAAATCTACAATATTCAACTTAAAAAATAAAAAATACAGAGGTAAACATGTTTTTATCTTCATAGCAATATTACATCATAGTGGTGTGTAGCTATAAGAATATTGATGTAAACACATATTTTAAGAGTTTCTTTTCAGGTACAACATCTAATATTAAAAAATAGACATATTTGATTTTTAACAATAAGTTAAAACAACACATCCAGCTGCTGATACCAGTCAACTAATCCAGCAGACATGAAGTAAGTCTCCCTGTAAACCAGTAACCTCATTGTTCTGTTATATTTAACGGCTGATTATATAATTTTACGAGTTGTTATTGATGTTCTGTCATGTGGAAGCTATGATGTGACTCACTCCTGGTGTGTTTCGCTGCTTTCTGCAGATAATCTTGAAGGATAAAGGAAAATGTCAGCTGATTAATAAGATTGATTAAATATCATTACTGCCTGGACGAGTGGCTCCAAGCAGCTTTAGTTGGCAATTCCTCTACAAACCAAACATGATTAAAAATATATACAATGATGAGCTATTAAAATAACTTTGAAACAAAGTGTGAGTGTAAAACTTTTGGAGCTCAGTGTCTTTGTGAGAGTAAAGACACAGCACCTCTGTATTTATTGCAAACTCAAGGCTAAGTTTTGATGGGTTTTTTTTAGTGAATAGCTTTTTTTATTTTGTATGTTTTAAAGGATTTTGTCTGTACTGAGTTTGGTTTCTATGGTAACAGTGCTGCGCGTAGGGCAGGAGTGATGCAGGGAAGAGCTACAGTCGTGTTAGGACCAGGCAGAAATGTAAAACACGTGTTTAGTGTTTCAGTTTGTTTGGACTCCCACGTCTGCAGACAGAATTACTCGGCCTGTCGTGTTTTCTATTATTCTTGTCTGAACGCTTATGAAGCGTTCACACTATTGTGATCCATTTTGACATTTTTCTCTCATAGGAAATAATTTGAGCTCATTTTACATCCTTCAAATCTTTAGATCTGTTTACCTTTTACTGCTCCTTTCACATTTTGTTCCTGTTCAGCTTCTTTCTGCTTCCTTGTGCAAATTTAAACATTTTTCAGCTACTTTCCCCTTGGTATGCTCTTTTCAGCTTATTTCTGCAAGTTTCAGCTTTTTCTGCTATTTATATACTATTTAGCTGTTTTTATGTTAATTTTTGTTTTTTCAGCTAATTCCATTTTTGCAGCCATTTCAACCATTTTCAGCCTGATTCAGCAAAAATGTGCTCTCTCCCCCCCATTCCTTCTGTTAATTTAAGCTTCTTTATGCATTTTTAGCTACTTTTCAGTTGTTTTAACGCTAATTTCAGCTTTTTTCATATAATTTCCACTTTCTTATGCTTTCTGCTTCTTTCAGCAGACATGTTTTCATTCTTCTTCTAATTTAAGCTTCTATTACCTTTTCAGTTAGTTTTTAACATTCTATAGCTCATTTTAGCTGTTTTTGGACAAATTCAAGTTTTTTGTGGTAATTTCTTCTACTTTCTGCTAAATTAACTTATTTCTGCTAATTTCAGCTGGTTATGCTCCTTTAAGCTTATTTCTGCTAGTTTTAGCTTTTTCTGCTATTTCAACTACTACTGTATTTAGCTGTTTTGTGCTAACTATAGCTTAAAGTAATTCCACATTTTTGGAGCGTATTTCAGCGCCTTTCTGGTAACTTAAGCTTCTTTCTGCCTTTTCAGATACTTTTGCTAATTTCAGCTTTTTTTTTTTATTAATTTACTAATTTTTGTGTTCATTTCTGTTTATCTAACCCAATTCAGCAAATGTATGTTCTTTCTGCTTTCTTCTGCTAACATCCTGATGCATGCTCAATAATCCAGGTAGAAAAATCTAAATTTCTTTTTCTTCTGCTAACTTAGGCTTGTTCTTCTATTTCAGCTACGTTTCAGCATGTTTAAGCTAATTCCAGCGGTTTTTCAGCAAGTTGTTCTGCAATAAGCATTCACACTGCATTTTCACAGGAAATGCAATTTCTCTAGTTATTATTATTTTCATGCTTTTACTACTGGCTGACTTTATTTCCTCTGTACTGGGTTGGCGGGGTTCTTTGTAGGTACCATGATGCTCAAGATGTGACCAGTAACTTCCTGGGCGCCATGTGGCTCATCTCTATCACTTTCCTCTCCATCGGCTACGGAGACATGGTTCCTCACACCTACTGTGGAAAAGGCGTGTGCCTGCTCACAGGCATCATGGTCAGTACATTTTGTTTCTGCGTCCCTCGCACTCTCCCTGAGGCGCCGTCCTCGCCCTGTGCAAAGGTCAGCAGATTAGAGAGCCGGCTGTCGTTTTCGAGACACATCCTGCCTCGTGTAATTTGGGCAGTCCTCTCTGAATTAGCCGCATCTGTGTCCCTGTGTGTTTTGGTTGTGTAGGCGTGCAAACAGGAGCATACTAGTGGTTTGTGCGTGTTATTCCCTTTTCTGTTCCTATTGCATAATGAAGGTCCTACCTTTCAGAGCTCCATGTCCTCCCACTCCGTTTCTTGCCATCTTCATCAGTCTTTAATATTCTTCTTTCATCACTTTCTGCTCCTTAGTCTTTTCTGTCTGTCTTTCCTGTCCTGAAACCACGTGTTTATTTTTATCTATCACCCATCTGCTAGTATTAGTGTTTAAGCCGCTCACTTCTTCACTATTTACTTCACCGGTAATCTCCCCTTCTCCAACTTCTGTCATTCTTAGTTTCTCTGTTTGCTTTTTGGTGTTTGTCATAATTGCTGTCCCTTTTGTTCAACTGTCATGTTCAGATCCTTTCTTCTGGCTTCTGCTGTTTATAGAATGCAGGAAAAATAGATTTTAATCACAGCCAGTTCAAATAGATCACACATGTGAAATCTACTTATTTTCTTTATTTAAAATTTAAAAAAAAAACACAAACATGGCATGTTATCCAGGAACATAGTTCCTAGGTGTCTGATGGTTCACAAACAGAATATTATTTGTAGAGATTTTAAAAAAAGCTAAAATAAAACTTTTAAAAAGTGGCAACAAGAAAAACGATTTGTTTTGCTTCTCCATTAAAACTGGGATTCAGAGCACATAGTGAAATGTCCCTATCATAACTTTTCCATGAAGTTACCATGTTTTATTACATATAAATTACACGTGGGAAAGAAACAAATGTAAAAAATGTGAAATTATTATGGAAACTAAATCTAAAACCCAACCCAAATGTTGCTAAATGTAAAAAGTTAAGCCCAAATGAGCTTCAAAACTGCTTCTAGTTATTTACTGGTATTTTTCCTGGCTTTTCATTAGTTACTTTGGTTATTTTTGCATTAATCTAGTTGTCACTTTGCACAGCTAACAAGTATAGCAACAGTGAAAAAAGGATCACCAAATACTTTACTACTTAAAGGGATATTTTGTGTAATAAGTGTAGCTCATTGGCCCTCAGTCTTGGCCCTCGAGGGCCACTCTCCTGCACCTTTTAGGTGTTTCTCTGCTTCAACTCACCTGATGTGAATGAACGAGTGATTAACAGGATTCTGCAGAGCTTGAAGACCTGCTGAAGAGCAGGAAATAACTAAAACATGCAGTACAGTGGCCCTCGAAGACCAGGACTGAGGACCACTGGAAGATCTTCAACCATCCAGGACTCTGCAGGAGTAGTAAAGGTTTTAAAACTAGACACACTGCATTTCCTGTGAAAATGCAGTGTGAATGCTTATTGCTCAAATCTTGCTGAAAAAAAAAAAGCTGAAATGGAAGAAAAACCAAAGTTAGTAGGAGAAAGCAGAAAGAACACATATTTGCTGAATTAGATTTAAATTGGTATGAATTAGTAGAAAATTTAGGAAAACTGCTGAAATTAGAAAAAAGTAGCTCAAAAGTAACTGGAAGGACATAAAAGAAGTTAAAAATACCAGAAGGAAGCAAAAAGAGCTGAAATGAGTCCCAAAAATGTGGAATTAGCTTAAAAATGTTAAATTAGCAGAAAAACTGCTAAATAGTAGCTGAAATGGCAGAAAAAGAGCTGAAAGTAGCAAAAATAACTTGAAAGAAACATAAGCTTAACCTAGCAGATAAAGGTTGATTTGGTTGAAAGTAGCAGAAATTACCACTAGAAGCTTGAATTTATCTGAAACCAGTTGAAATTGGCAACAACAACAACAAAATGCTAAAAACATAGCAGAAAGAGCGTTTGCCCAATAAGGCTGAAAGAAGCAGAAATGAACATAAAAAAGGGTTAGGAAATTATCTGAAAAAAGCAGAAATTGAGAAAAAAAAAAGCTGAAAAGTAGCTAAAAAAAATCAGAAAGAAGCTTGAAGAGAGCACATTTTTGCTGAATTAGGCTGAAAGAATGAATGGAAAAAATGTGGAATTAACCAGAAAAGCTAGTTAGCATAAAAACAGCTAAATAGTAGCTGAAATAACAGAAAAAGCTGAAACTTGCATAAATAAACTAAAAGGAGTGTAGTAACCTGAAATTAACACAAATAAGTTAGAAGAAGCACAAAAATGTTTAGTTAAAAGAAAGAATCTGAAAGGAGAGCAAAAAAGCTGAAAAAAAAAACCAACTGAAATTAGCTAAAAGTAGCTGATAAAATGTTTAAAATTGCACAAGGAAGCTGAACAGGAACAAAATGTGAAAGGAGCAGGTAACGGTTGTAAACAGAGCTAAAGATCTGAAGGACGTAAAATGAGCTCAGTTCATTTTCTATGACGAAAAATATGTTAGAAAAGGTTAAATATTTCAAAAAGCTAAATTTGCACTAAAACCAAAAGTCATAGCAGGATTGTTCTGAACGCGCTGAACGTTTTGATATATGATTTGCTGAAATAGCACAAAAACTGTAGAACGAGAAAGATGCTGAAAAACGTATGGAAGAAAAATTGATCAATGTGAATGCTTCATAAACATTCACGCCATAAACAACTGGACTTGTTTTCTTGTTGGCTGAAGATAATTTTCTTCTCATTCAAGGAGCTTCCTCAGTTCCAACTGAAAAATGCTAAATTATATTTTTGTCCCTTTTTAACGAAGTCCAGTTATTTTGTTTCAAAACTCACAGGATGGTCCAGATTTTTCAATTGGGGCTCTATTAAATGGTTATAAATAACCAATTAATATCTTACCTGTTGCAGACAGCTCTTCAGACAACCTCTGTCTGAACAAACGGAAATCCGTTCTGACTGCACTGATGAGCTCACAACTACACTTCTCTCAGCAGGGCCGACACTGGTGGACTGATGTTTTAAAAAAAATAATAATAATAATATAAAACTATTCATAGCAGTTTGCAGGAGTTATAAACATTTACATCTCTGTCAGTTTTGCATTACGCAGCATTTCTGGCAGAAATTATTTTTAATTTGGGGCATTATCACCCCAGGCTGCACTGTACATGCTACAGCTAGCTGCTGCTGTCACTACTTGTGTTTGCAGAGACATCTATGTAACAGTGTGACGTTTTAGTCTGTTACCAATGGAGTTTGCTCTGAATTGAAACATGTTCCTACTAGCACACCGAGTAAACAAATAAACAAAAAGCTCATGGACAGAATCCTAAAGATTGGTTCCTGCGATGAGGCGGTCCTTTCTCCATGTCTGTGACTGCCATCACGTAATCCTCCTGTGGGTTTGTTTCTAAGGTCACCAAGCTGCTACACTTTTCCTGACTTTTAGACACTTCTTTTTTTCTTTTTTTTTTGTCCTTTTTGTGCCTCTATCAGTGATGTAATGGGGGGGTGGGGGGTGGATGAAAGCACAGCGGGATGGGATCTGGGATGTGACTTCAAGAAAAGATAGAATCACCTGAATGTGTTGCATTCATCCAACATCAGTGAATTAATCCTGTATAAAAGCCGGTTCAGAGCTGCTTCAGGGTTCAGTTTAATAAAAGACTGATTGGGGAGGAAATGCCTCTGCCCCCCCTCCCACCCAGATAAATTATATATATATATATATACTGTATATATATATATATATATATATATATATATATATATATTTCATAATAATAAGACATAAAAAAAACACACAGATAACGAGAAAAAAATAAGATATAAAATGAAAGGTGGCAGATGAAGGAAAAAAATCTTATTATACCTGCCCCTTATTCTCTAATAAACAGTTCAAACAAACAACTCCATTTAAATACAAAAATAAATGAATAACTCATTAACTCCCTTAATCACAAAGAATTACTATTTAAACTCATTTCAAATGTATTTCTTTAACAAT
>JARVGQ010001306.1:16079076-16097556 GCA_031762355.1 Hypsolebias martinsi | reverse complement strand
TAAAAACTTTATTGTGCTTGGACAAAAGACAGTCTTGAGTTCTTTCCCCAACATGAATATAAATAAACACTGCAGTTAACTGCCTCTAACTGCCTGAAAACTAAAGGTGAATACCAGTTCTTTAATGCAAAGTGCTTTGCTGGCGAGTAGAAAACTGATCTTTTTTACTGAAATAATTGCAGCAACTTCATGAGACTATTGTAAATGAAACTTCTGTTTGGAATGCTAGATTAATCTTTTCAGAGAAGACCACATCAGTCAATACATGTCAAGAAAACATCTGAAACTAGTTCCGAGTTAACCTTGCATTCAATGTAGCCATGTGACACTCTACAGGGATATGGCGCTTTATTTTGTAGAGGATTTTTTTAAATTTTGCACTGTTAAACATTTTGACAAATAAACATTTTGCACAGCACATGCGAAGTGCACATGCCTGCATTTGTGTACGATTTGTCAAATGCACCGTGGAGTCCAGCTTATGATTGTAGACTGGAGTTTAGCAGGAGGTGATAATATTTTGTTTTAGTGACATCTCACTACTGTTTTGACCCCATTTTTGTACCTCTTATTCTTCATAAGAATCCATCCAGAGGACCTGACTCAACCTTGTTAGATCTTCTTCCTCAGTTATAAATTGTATAAATGTAGGCAACACCAGATGTAGCCTGGATAAGCTCGTCAATAAAGAGCTTGTAAATTCCAACTTTGAATGCTTTCTGCAACCACAAAACCGTCTTTTTATGGCTAAAGTTTTCCTCCCACTCTGTTTGGTATAACAAGTCTGTTCAACAAAAGTATTTTTACATTTCCTAAACCTTCTTAAAACATGACTAGTATTGTTCTTTCTTGCTTATTGCATACACAAAGTGTTGCCTTTAAAACTAGTACAGGTAGTCCTCGGGTTACGACGTAGATCCGTTCTCACGGCGGCAGCGTAAACCGAATTTGACGTAAGTCGGAACATACGTACATAATGTACCATATACATGTACAGTACTGTATTACCAAGTGCTTAGCCTATCCTAACACAGTACCCTACATAATTATCAAAAACACATACATTTGGGAGCCACAATGAAGGGAAAAAAGAGTTAATTTCCTACTGGGATGCTGGTGAAGCAGTTTTCCTCCGTCCATCCTCTGTATTCACCATTGCGTTTACGTCATAAAACCGCCGTCCATAAAACAGCTGCTTTTCCACAGCTGCTGCCTGTTTCTGCTGGTCCAGCTTGGTCCAACAAGTTTACTTTGTTTTTTGAATGTCCAGAGGACCAGACTTAGGTTTTTTTAGAGAGTACAGTGCAGTATTTCTTTGCTGCTACGTTTACAACATAAAACCGGAAACGGCGTAACTTGGCTTTTCAAAATAAAATGTCAAAATTTTTATTTTTTTGTTAATGGGAGATGCGTTGTAACTACAAAACGTCGTAATTCGAGGACTACCTGTATTTACAACAAAACATCCATTAGTAAAACATAAAATGCAATGCAAGTTCAAAAAGTCACAATTTAAGACATTAAACATTAAAAGTATGAAAAAGCTAAATAGAGTATATGTAGACAAACAGAGCAAGTAGCTAAAGCAGGTTTTCAAGAGATCAAA
The DNA here is from genome assembly GCA_031762355.1 of Hypsolebias martinsi. Taxonomy (NCBI): domain Eukaryota; kingdom Metazoa; phylum Chordata; class Actinopteri; order Cyprinodontiformes; family Rivulidae; genus Hypsolebias; species Hypsolebias martinsi. The sequence goes on along the minus strand of JARVGQ010001306.1, from coordinate 16,095,950 downwards.
GTTTTTGGAGATCTCAGTGTATTTCTATAAAAGTGTCCAAGTTACAACAAACAAAATCTTTAGCTTCTGTCTTCAGAACGAGCTGAACGTTTCAATACGTGAATAATAAAAACAAAGTGTGCAGAACACTATTGTTAAACATGTGCAGATGAATGAAAGCAGGAAAACTGAAACCGTGACGCCGTCAGTGATCGACCTCCTGTGTGTGTCTCAGGTCGGGTATGGACCTGGAGCCCGTCGATCCCGATACGCTGGACCTGAAGAGGCGGCGGATCCACATGTGCGATTATGAAGGCTGTAAAAAAGTTTACACCAAGAGCTCCCACCTCAAAGCCCACAGGCGGATACACACAGGTAGGAGCGCCGGGAACAGACCCGAGTTGAACCGTTGGTGAACGTTCTCCAACAAGTTGTGAATGTTGTCAAAGTGTTCATCGGTGACTGTTGTGTGTGCAGGAGAGAAGCCGTACCACTGCACGTGGGAGGGCTGCACCTGGCGCTTCGCCCGCTCCGACGAGCTCACACGACACTTCCGCAAGCACACGGGAATCAAACCTTTCCGCTGCACGGAGTGCGACCGCTCCTTCTCCCGATCCGACCACCTCTCGCTGCATCGCCGTCGCCACGTCATGATGTGAACACAGCGTACCAGAGCCCCTCGCCTCACACGAGCCTCTGCTACCTTTTTTTTTTTTTTAACTCCTGTGGGATTTTAAGGCCGATCTGCAGACGAAAGGACGGACGCTCCCTCCTCCTCTCCGCGTCGAAGTCCCAGGGCTCATGGAACTGCGCGTTTGTGTTCATGCATGGAGGAAATAATAAAACGTGTCAGTGTGCTCCCAAACCAGCGCCCTACACAAACCAGTTCTCACGCGTCAGAGTCGTCAGCAGCAGGGACGTTCACAGATCCATCCGTTCTTCAATCCATCCAAAGGAGAGGAGGAGGAGCGTTTCATTTCAAACTCTCACCCGGGTGTCACTTCAGCTGCTCTTCAGTTTTCCAACATCGTTCTGATCAGAAACGACGAAACTCCCTGAAAGTGCTTCCAAGAGCTAAGGAACCTTTTCAGGCTCTGAAGACGTCTACGCTGAATTCCAACCAATGTTACCGTCCAAAAATATCTTCATTAATATGAATACATGCTGTAATTCAAGCTGAAAGCAGCCGAAAGGCAGCCGTGAGGTCCTCCCCCTCATCGTAAACTAAAAACACTACAACACTGCTGATGTTTTCTTTGTGGAGACAGTCTTTGGAAATGTTCTGTCGACTTCCTTTGAAGGGTTTTGTACAAACCGTTTTCATGAAGTTGTTGGACGAAGTCCTGCAAGCGCTGTGCTGATGGAAGCTGGAATCAGGAGGCGGTACCGGCAGCTTCTGTCCGGTGCTGGTTCAGTTAAAATACCGACCGACCCGGCTCATCGGTCAGTTTATTTATTTTCAGCAGCTGAAGTGACGTCGAAACCCCACCCCCCCACCCCACCGGTACATGGAGCTACAAGACAGCGGACTACCTAGACTACCTAGTTTTCAGCGCATCAGTGACACTGTTGCTCCGCCCCCTTGTGCACACCTTTCTGCTCCTTCTTTAATAACAGTATTTGCTTTGTATGCTTAGTTGTTGGTGTTTTACAAAAAAAAAAAAAAAACAAAGAAAAAGAAAAAGAAAAGGCCTTCAGTGCACAGATGCTTTTTTCTTTTCTTCGTTGCCAGGTTGGCTGCTCTGAACTTTATTTTGTTGGGGAAAAAAACGCTCAACTTTGTTTTCCGAGACTCTGAAAAAGACGGGCAACACAAACCGTTTGAGAGGTAAAACTTTCACACAGCAGGGAAAACCGGGAGCTTTTCAGAGTGTGCGTGCGCGTGTGTGTGTTTGAGATAATATCACACAATCCAAATAGAAGATTTTTACGAGTGTGTGTTCCGGGCACTTTTACCTCTCGCCCGTTGAGCCTTAATGACTGGACTCAGTGTAAGGGCGACACCACAACCACCGAGAGCCGCAGAGTTTAGTTTTAGCCTGACTCTAGGATTTTAAATCAAAATAAAATAAAAACCTTGTTTTAATCTTATTATTTGAGGCGAGGGAAACAAGCACAGCTCTAAGTGAGAATCCTGTCTGCTCAAAATCCAAACAGAAAAAGTAAAATTTTGGATAAAGAAAGTATTTAAACCCTTTTTTTAAAAGATGAAAATTAATCAACGATGGAAAACGTTTTATATTTAGGACTCTCCAGCCAGTGACGCCATGAGAATATTCCAACATAGTCCAGAAAACGTGTCCAACTTTTAAAACCAGGCACCATTTGTTCTGGTTTTCATACGTTTGTAATGGTCGTACTGGCGCCAACTTGGACGCCACTAAGATCCGGAGAGGCTGCTGGTTCTAACCATGAGGAAACTAAGCTCTTCTCACTGGTATTCCTCCCACAGCGAGGATCTGTTCTGAACTGGATCTTCAACTCTGATCAGCACGTTCCTCAAACTTCAGATGTTTCGGACCTCGTCCCCCGGCCCTGCTGTCTAACCCTGATCTGGGCTGAACATTATTATGCAAAAAATGCAGATCTCGCTTCACGCGCTGGTCTGAAGTCAGAAGTGGTTGGACCTCACAATGAACCTTAAAAAGGGACGTCAGGACGTGCAGAAGCCCGTTTTGTCGATCAGAGAGCAACGCCAGCACGACCGAAACACCAACAGGAGCTCAGATATTAACTGGTGATCAGAAAAACCTGCTTTGATCGTCCCAAAATGTCCAGTTAGAAACAAAAACCAAGGTATTCTGTGGAAGAACCATCCAGTTGTCACCGTTTCAATATGACACTTAAGGCAGCAGAAGACCTTCAGCCCAGTCACTGGATTTTAGTTGACTTTTTTATCATTTGTTTCCTCTTCAGAGATGCGTTTAAACAGAGATATAAAACAAAAAAAACTTTATTCAGTCGCTTGTGTTGCAGAGCAGAGCGAGACGTTGTTCCTCTTCTCCTCGGCTTCAAGATTAAAATAAAAGAAGTTACTAAGCACATCTTTCAAGAAGAGTATATGCGTTCGATTGCAAGTTTTTTTCTTTTGTAAACTGTTGATAAAGACGTAAAGGACAAATAAAAGAAACCCATGTACATAAATGTATATAATCAAAAAGTGCAGAGTTAATGTAACGGGTGAATTTCTATTTTTAACACTGACTAGACAATGTGAAAAAAAAATCTGTTGGTTTGATGAAATGTGTTTTGTTACGTGTTTTTTTTTTTTTCTTTTCTCCAAACTTAATGTTTGTTTCGTAGTTTATTTTTAAAAAATGGTCCCACTTGTGTTGTGCACACTTGTGTTGCATGGAGAACAGCATTGTTTCTTTTCTTCTAGTGTGTGCGTGTGTGAGAGAGTCACAGGTGGCATCCCAGAATGCTAACAGAAATCCCCACAATTTTTTTATTGTAACTGATTAAACGGGGTTTTTATTTTCAAGTATCAGCAGAGCTTAATATTTCATCATTGGACCTGATTTAATTTCAGTCTCACACTCACAAATAAATAAAATAAATATGAGGCGTTGTTGGTTTGGGTCAGTCCAAGAAGAAACAGGAAGTGCTAAAAAAAAACAGCTAAACGGGAAGCTAGCTTAAAGCTGTTGCTTTTTTTTAATTTTCTTGACAGTTTTAAAACAAAACATAAAATTCAAATATATGTCTATTTTCTACTAAATGAATCAAAGACAATACTAGAGTAAGATTTGAACAGAGAAAGCCAAGTTAATAATAATTCACTCAGATTCTACATAGCTTTAGCATGCTAGCACTTCCGGTGACTAGCGTTCACCAGAGACTCATTAAATGAAAGTCATGTTACTTGTTGTAAATGTAGTATTTTCTTACCAGGTTTTCTTATTTGAGAATTCTTTCAGTCCTTTACAGCCACACAGACCAGCTGAACAAAACATCGGATGAAACGTCTTTTTGACAAACGGAAAAAAAAAAAAGGTTCGCTAGCAGAGTTGCATCCGTAGCGCTTTCCATTTTAGCTCATAAGTGACTTCCTGACTCCTCCTCCATAAAACATATTAAAGCTTTTAGTAATATTAAAGTTAGAATGGAAAAGTTGAAAACAGCCATGTTCACAAAATCCAACATGGCCGCCACTTAATTTATTCAAGGCTTGGTCATTTTTCTGGCTTTTTTTAGTCGCAGCAGTGTCATTTTGTTCAAAATCTATCAGAACATGTTGCTTCATGGGTTTTAAAGAAGCAAAACCAAGTCATGCTTATTGCTTTTTTAATATTAAGAGTTTAAAGTTTTGACTGCAGCAAAGCTTTGAGACCCATAGAAGAAGAAATGTTGCAGCTGCTGCTGAATTTCTTCAGACGTGTCTCCCACAGTCAGCTGACCGTTTGATTTCTGTTTATCAACTAAAATAAAAAAATAAAAAATCACACAAAAGCTATTCAATAATATAATTCTATTGTTTGAGAACAGCAGCTTTTGGAGAAAATGTTCAATCTTTTTTTTTTCTTTATGATCCACAAATCAAACTAAATCTATTACGTTTTATTATAACCGAGGCGAAGATGTCTTATAGGATGAATTTGAATTGGCTTGATGGTGATGAAACAGTTATCAGAAAATAAAAAAAGCTGAGTTTTATATTTTAATGTCCATTTTGCTCAATAAATAGTTATTTTAGGAATAGATAATGATGACAACAATCAGCGGATGAACCTCTGTTTGTCGTAAACCTGCAGAGTGGCACTGAGGAAGTGTGATGTTGGACCCAGTTCACTTAAGGATAAATGTATACACGTTTTATTTTCTGCTCCAGGTTTTATTTGTTCAGTATTTCATTAAAAGCTTCTTTTCCTGTAAAACGTGTCGACCGAGTGTCTCCCTGCTGAGACCTGGAGTGGGACAGAAGTTTGTGTCCGTCTGCGTGCCTCGACCCACCAACACAAACCCAAAACTTTGGTCTTTTCTACTGAATGCAGTACCTTATGGGCCAGTAGTATATTTACTCAGTGCAATGCAGTTATAATAATACAATTAATAATATTTTCTCCAGTTTTTTTATTTGTACAGATCAAATGTGTAAAGACGAGCGAGGAAAACGTGAGCTTTTTGATACTGTGACTCATGGTGTTCAAAAGTCAGTTTCTCTGTACAGTTGTGATGAGTTTGCCTTCCTCTCCCTCCCTTCTTCTTTTATAGAATAAAAAAAATGTTTTTGGCGCAATTTAACGCCCGCGTTGTTTCTTATATTGTACTTTCTCAGTGTAAACAGACTGATAAACCAAGTGAGAAACATCTGGAATTGATTGTTCATTTAGAGTTACTGATAAACTCACCATCTGGGTACGACACCAGCAGTTTGTAACAGTTTTATGATTTTCTGCAGCGGAGCATCATTTGTTCTGCTGAGCAATTAGTAACAAATCAGCAGCTCATGAACATCTTTGACAAAATGCTCAAAAATAAATCAGCCTGTGCTTCAGTCAGTCCTTTGTTAAGATGTTGTGCTTTAAGCCTTGGAAACTCAAAGTTTGCACAAGTTGCTCCAAAATCTTTTTTTTTTTCCTTCTTCTTGTTTAGAAGCATTTCTTGCAAAGCATGCTGTCATGATCAGATCAAACTGTCAATTAATTATATTTCTCTGGCACGTTTAAACAGCTGAGGATCATCAAAACACTTTACAGTCAAACCAGACAACAATTCATTTCAGTTTATTCATATAGTGCCAAGTCACAACAGAAGTCATCTCAGTTCTGAATACGACAGAATAGAAATATATAACAAATATATAATAAATACATAACTGTGTATCATCAGCATAACAATGAAAATTTATCCCATGCTGTTTAATATTATTATGGATATATATATAAGGTAAAGAGTAGCAGTGGTCCAAGCACTCAACCCTGAGGAACTCCATAACTAACTTATGATTAATTATTTACATTTACAAACTGGAATTTATCAGATAAATATGAAACTAATTTAGAGCTGTTCCTGTAATCCCAATGTCATATTCAAGCCTCTGCATGTTGTGATCAGCTGTATCAAATTTAGAACATAAACACACAAACACAGAGAACAGTAAAAGATAAAACATATAAAAGCACAGTAAAAGTACATGATCAAAGCCAACCTAAAAGATGAGTCCTAAGGAAAGGTTTTAGTTATTTTTTAAATTTGAGTTAAACATAAATTAATGAATTAACATTTATTTACTGAGCTCTTAACAAAATGAAAGGTAAAGTGAAGAGTAAGAATAACTATACCAGCATGCCACTAAAAGACCTGCCTGAATAAAAAGGTTTTAAGACTAGATCAAAGTTCACGCTCAAGAATCTAGGTAAAAAAAAAAATTCAACAAAGTTAAAGACAGGTCATCTAGATTTAGATTTAAATATGAGATTTTAAAAGGCTATCATATTTGTAGTGTTGAACTCAGCTCGTAGGCAGAGAACTCAGAAGGCTCGGGTTAAAATAAGAAATCTTATTTATTTGCTAAATGAAAACCAAAGGCGCTGATGTGGCGGCAAGAAGCAGAGAAACATGAGGGTGAGACACCGAACGCACGGACAAATGAAACAACAGAGGCAGGTGTGTAGAGGGAACACTGACGAGAGGCGATTACAAACATCTGGGGTCAGGTGATGAGGGTCAGGTGAGGGAGGAAGAGCAGGAGCAGAGAACATGAAAACAGAACATGGAGACCTCACAGGCCCAGGTCAGTGATGGAGCCAAGTCTTGAAGATGTTGGTTCCACAGTCTGGGTGCAGCCACCGAAAAGGCCCAATCACCCCAAAATTAGTGCTTGGACTTTAGGACAAACAGTAAAAATGTTTTAGTTGACCTTAAGATCTAAAACGCACAGAATTCTACTAAATCAGCTAAACAAGGCCATTTAAACGTAAGCAATAAATGCTTAAAATCAATTTTAAAGCAAAATAATAGTAATAATAAAAAACAAGACCTGTCTGTTAAGGCCACTTCTAAGACAATCTGGCTTCTGGGAAGAAAAATATATAATCTAAATAGTTCAGAGCAGTTTGGTGTTAGGTGGTACCTGACGGCGTTCTCCGTCTCGGTTCCACCTCTGGACCAAACCGACTTTAAATCACGAGAAAATGTTCTGAGCTCAAAATAATTAGTTGGAGTTGAAGCAGCTGTAGTAAAACTCACACCGGAGGTTGTTAGTTCAGCCACAGTTGAGATGAGCTTAAAACTAAACTGAGTTTTAAATAAAATATAAGATTTGAAGAAAGGCAGTGCAGTGAGAGAGGTCTACCACCAGAGGGCGCCTCGTGACAACAAAAAGGAGGAAGAAGAAAAATCTTTCTCACGACAACAACATCTTATTGGTTTAGTTAAGTTTTAATTTTAACCTCTGTTTCTTCAAAACGTGTTGCATCAGTGAACTTGCTTTGATTTTCAGGGGTAAGGAATGTGTGTTTCTGGTTTTATAGTTACTAACTTTGTGTAAAAATCCCCCAATTTCATTAATTTGTATTTCAAACTAAACCAGAAGAATAACAACAACAATGTGTGGTAAGAAAATAAAACACTGACAGTGTAAAGTGCACGTTTTAGGCAATAAAAACATTTGTTTTGTGTGTGTGTGTGTGTGTGTGTGTGTGTGTTAGGTTTATGGTCCCCAGCAGACAGGATCAGGCCAATCATTAACGCGCTCAGTCGTTGGACTCGTGCAGATGGAGACTGAGACGTTTGAGTCGTATAAACACAATAAAAGAAACTTTCTGCTCTGTGCTCTGTTAACGGCCCTCCAGTGTGAGGGGGCCGCAGATCATCTCTGCAGCTTCCTGGTCGAGACCGTTCCATGAGCTTCCAGTTTCCTTTAAGAGTGAGGTTTTGTAATGTGGGGATAATTTTGGCACTTTCATCCCACACTATGTTGACATTTTAGATTAAAATTCATATTTATTGTAGAGCAGTGGGTCAATCTGTGCGTTGACTTGAGCTTTTCTACCTGAAGGTCCTGTTTTCTTTCCACTGACTCTTCTTTGCACAGTGGACCTCCACCTCTCTAGACTCTCTTCCACCTGCTCTGCACATTCTTCTTCCTCATTTGTGCATTTTATTCATGAGCAGACGACAACACAAAAGGAGAACCCCAGATGCTTTCCTCTCATGGCATCAGTTTCCACGTCTGTGACTTCAGGTGACGTTCGCCTTCTGGAGGCCTTCGTGGTCGTGAGTCACCATCAGGAACAATCTTACTTCCAAGAAGAGAAGTGTCTGAGCATCAAACCTAACGTGTTCTGCAGCACATCAGGACGAAACACGCAAACAGAGAAGCTTCACATGTCATCATGTCGTCGTGAACTCGGAGGGTTTGGAGGAACTGCTCCTGAGCTTCAGGTGGAGGTGAGGCTCGCAGCTGATCCGTCTGAGCGACAAGTTTTCACGTCCTCGTTTGCTGGTTTCCCCTTTTCCGTCTCCTCGCGTGTAATTTTGTGGGCAGCGTTCAAACACCTCGTCGTTTTGAACGATAATAAACGAGGCCCACGTGCTTCACCTGACGCTGTCAACCATCGTGAGGTGGAGAGGACCTGAAATGCACCTCGGCTGAGGCTCCTGTGATCTTCTTCCAGATTTCAACTGAAATGTTCCAAGAAAACAAAAAAAGAAATACAGAAACAAAGTCATGAAAGAAAGACAGACAGAAAAAATGACAGACACAGACAGACAGACAGACAGACAGACAGACAGACAGACAGACAGAAAGAAAGAAAGAAAGAAAGAAAGAAAGAAAGAAAGAAAGAAAGAAAGAATGAAAGAAAGAAAGAAAGAAAGAAAGAAAGAAAGAAGGATGGATGGATGGATGGATGGATGGATGGATGGATGGATGGATGGATGGATGGATGGATGGATGGATGCATGAATGGATGGATGGATGGATGATGGATGGATGATGGATGAATATAGAAGAATAGATGGATGGATGGATGGATGGATGGATGGATGGATAGAAGGATGGATGATGGATGGATTTGTTGGGTCTATTGTTTTATTTTGTGTTCTTGGAAAGTTTGTTTCTGTCGGTTCTTCTCAGAAACACAAATGTTCCTCAGACGTGGGCTGGTCACTGTTTTGGATCCTGGATGGCCCAGAAGGGTTCTGTGAATACTGAAACACATCGATCTTAAACTGCAGTCATGGGATTCATAAAATCACTCCAAGGGCCACAAATGGCCCTCAGGCCACACTTTGGACACCCCTGATCTTTATGAAAAGGGTTGGCTGGTTTGATGTGCATGAAAGCAACACACACTCACTTCATTTGAACTATTCCTCGTCGTTCTTCACTTCAGTCTTTTAACCTAACAAGCCCAAACTTCTGTGTTGTTCTCTGTCTCAAAGCTCCGTCCTCAGAGGCGTGTTTGTTGCCTCCAGTGTCTCTGCCTCCCGCCGCCGCTCTGCCCGTTAAAGGCAGCATGAAGTTAGCAGCTACAGGGGTGCAGGTCCCCACCAAACCTGCTCCCACCTCCCCGCTACGTTTACCCAAAGACTGCCACCGGTCTTTAGGAGACCTCAAGGTGAACTGGACACATAAAAGATAAAAGGAGACCTCTTCCAGCCTGCGCCATCATCTCAGTCTGATCTCGTTTCTGTGCCTTCAGGTGACTCGGGTTCTGGTGGCTCGCTTCCTGCACCGTTCCAAACGTAACCTGGGGCCATCTTCAGAACACGTTGGGGGCTCAGGGCAGGGGCCAAAGAGGAGGAGTGCAGCTGAGGCTGCTCTCCCCGATCACCTGCCCTCCGAGCAGGTACGACAAAAACGGGATTAAGGAAGGTTCTGGGACTCTATCAATGGGTTTTTAAACACATACAAATTAAAATGTCTCATGTCGCATGAAGCTGCGCTTAGCTTTAATGTAAAATCTACAGTCTGAAGCACGGAAAACCTTCAGACTTACCATCTGAAACGATGAGTCTGCCACAACTTACATTTTTATTACTGCTGCACAAACCACAAGAGGATCTGAACTTTTTCTCTAGTTAAACTAAAATAAATAAAGCACATGTGTTTCATGGACCAAATAAGGTCCTGATACTGAACATCTGCAGCTTTTTATAAAGCCGTACGAGAACTTTAACCTAACGCAGGGCTATTCAACTAAACTGCTCAAAGGGCCACAGTTAATGTAAGCCAGAAGCTCAGGGGCCGGACATCCAGCAGTTATTGTCATTAGGTTGTTTTATACGACAGAGCTTTAGGGCCTTGCTACAAAAAAATAAAAAGAAAGCCATAAAATTACGAGAATAAAGTCATACAAGACTTTTTTTTTTCCAGCTCTCATTTATTTTTTCCCCATAAGTCGGATCCATGATGCGACCTGTCAATCAATCCAATAGGCATGTCAGCAAATGACCAATCTGATGCTAAATGCTTCTTACCTGCAGGTAGCTGCTGCAGCCCATCAGAGCTACCACCTTACTGTAAACAGGTTCAAAGTTCTGACACTGATAATAAGCTGACTTAATAAGATGCTCAACATTCTTCATTTTACCGACAGTTAAAATGTGGTAAACTTGCTTTATGGTGTTGGAGTTTGTTTAATATTACGACTCATTTAGCTTCGGATTGGTTATTTGCTGACACGCCCACTGGACTGATTGACAGGTCGTGTTGTGGATCTTACTTGTGGGAAAAAAAAAACAAAAAACAAAAAAAAACAAGAGCTGCAAAAAACAAAAAGTCTCGTACGACTTTATTCTCGTAAAATTATGGCTTTTAATTTTTTTCTTAGCTTGGCCCTAAAGTGCCATTGTAGTTTTCTGATTTAAAATCTAGTTTTATTTAAAATTAACCTACTGGTGGACCGAAATGAGTTCATGTGTGGGCCTGATTTGGCCCCCGGGCCACCACTTGAATTGTCCAGTCCTAATGTTTTGAGATTATTAGTTACAACCAGAGTTCTGCTCTAAAGATTGTTCTATAAACTGACAGACCTGACCTGATTTTGTGAACAAAAATTGGGAATTTTCTAATAAAAATTACATCCAAACATCTCATTTTTTTCAATTAACCTTGAGATTAACACGAAGATACACAATAAATACATAACACTGTGTCATTCTTCTACAAGCAAACCATTTACAAGCCATTGTGGCTCAAAGTACACAAACTAAAGTCACTTAGTAAAAAATACTATACTGTACTGACTTTAAAACTAAAATAATCCAAAGCAACTTAATTCAAAACACACAAAAAAACATTAAACAGATGGTAAGGGGGCCAGACTTTAAATAAATAAACCTTCTTCCAGCTTGTCCATCCTTAAAAATAAGTAAAATATAATTTCTGAAAAGCATTTATTTATTGAAACAAATAATAATGCAACTATTTTGGAGGCCTCTAAACCTTGGGTAAGACATTCGGAAAGTCCGGCTTTGGGCACCACCACAAACTTCTGCACCACGTTCTTCTGCCTCTGTTTGATCTTCATCTTCGTCGTTTTAACTCCAGGTGTTGCGGACCCCTTGGAGCACCAGCCGAGGACACCCCACCCACCACCATCACCCTCGTCCCCGCGGACACCACCATTCCCACAGCGACAGCCGACACAACCGGCATCACAGCAGCCGGGTGCCGGAGGGGATCCACCTGCGCAGCTGCGGAGATTTAAGCTCCTCCTCCTCGCTGTGCCAGCTGGTGACGGCCCACCACGGCTCGTCTGGAGCGCTCCATTCAGAGTCTGCGCTGTGAGGAGGAGACGGGGGGCGAGGAAGGATGGAGTTAGCGAGTTAAACGTCTTCTGCGCCCCCTCCGTTTGTCGGATGTGCAAACGGCCTTAATGGTGCTCCAGTTCAGACCTCCCTCACAATTCAGCAAAACAAAAATCACTTCAGTGACAATAACCATTTACACGTGCGTTCAAACTACTGCACAACTACCGACTGCAATCTGCTTTTGGTTCTTGTTTTAGTTGCCGTTCACCCCCAAGTGGAGGTGAAGTGGTCACGGAAATCCTTATTTTGTCTTCCATTGATAAATGCTGTCGACACAGATATTCAGGACGAGACGAACTGATGAGGCTGCACGTGAGGACGACCTTTACTGGATCGTCTGTGGGGTTTCGTTTAAATCTTCACCTACATGACGGCTGTCACAGAACGAGGCAGCCAGCACCCCCCCCTCTCCGCCTACACGGACACTAACGCCCACCACAGACACACATTTTGAAATGAGTGGGCGCTCCCTGGACACGGCAGCTCCATGTGAGCGTGTGCATGTTTTGCTGCAGGAACCTCGTGCACTTGCCTCTGCCTGTCTGTGTAACTAAATATGTTCTTCGAATGTCTTTATCTGCATGTTTGCTTCTTTCTTGTTAACTTTTTTTGCTCACAGGATCTGTTTGGAGTAACCACTTGGTTTGAAGGCAAGGGTCAAAAGGTGAAGTGTGCCCGGCGGCTCCATTTGTTTCCGTATCCCATATTGTAACGGAATGTCTGAAAAATTGGCTAAAACGGTCGTATCTTTGTAAAATATTGGATTGTTCATCGAGAATCTCTTGCAAACAAACCAGGTTCACTCTGCGTTTGACCCATATCCTTTTTTGGGTTTGCAGCAAATGTTACAGAATAAAAAAGTGAAAAACGGTCGTCTGGCACCTCTGGAAACTGGCTCGTAGTAGATGAGCATATTTATACAAGACTGGGTTTTTAAAATTCGATTGCTTGCTGGTGATACCGTTACCAGTAGAGGCACATTTTGAAATTGTACAGAACTAAATGTGAAGATTGACACAAGCACATAGAAAAGCACTCACACACTCCCAACACAAACTTTTGTCTGAGCTTTGTTTCTACCTCCCATCTTGCATTAAAGATGATTTATTTAAATAAATTATATCTGTACGGCAGTCTCAACAAGACAGAGCCTTTAAACCTGAGTAATAAATGTAGTCTAAATATGGCACTTATTCCTGATTTTAAATGCAGTGTTGATAGCAAGTTGTGTATTTCAGCATATTAAATAACAAAAATTAAAAAATAAATAACAGGTTGTTGGTTTTTTTTGTTTGTTTTTTGGAAATGTTCTGCACAGTGTTTGTCTTTCTGAAATGTATTGTAAAGATGATCGTTTAGGCCACATGTCAAACTGCAGCTGAGCCGTTGCACAGTTTAATTTAACGAGTGGATTCTTCAGATGAACATTTGAAACACGCCCCGGTCAGTTTTTATGTAAAATCCCATAGTAAGTGAAAAATATACCTACAGGTTTACAAATTTAGAGGAACTCTTTATTGTACTGTATTTATACAACAAATAAAGCCTATGGGGCAGGGGTTCCTAAACTTTTCCATGCCATGGCCCCCCAAACAGCATCAGCTTCTGGCCGAGGCCCCTTCTTGCAAACCTACAAACAACGCTGCAAAATATGTATCTCTTGTATCCCATGTATCTCTTGTGCCGGTCCCAAACCCAGGTAAATGGTGAGGGTTGTGCCAGGAAGGGCATCTGATGTAAAACACTTTTGCCAAAACTATAATGCGAGTATCCATACCAGATCGGTTGAGACCCGGGATAACAATGACCACCACCAGTGCTGTTGACAAGTAGGTTGCTGACGGAAATTGTGCTACTGTTAATCCAAGACCACGAGGAGGGAAATGTGTCGGGAGAAAGAGCGAGAAGAAGGAAGTCAACAATATAGGACTGAGGGTAGAAACTCTAAATGTGGGGAAGGCCAAAGAGAAGATATATGGATGCAGTTAGAGAGGACATGAAGGTAGTTGGAGTGAGGACAGAGGATGTAGAGGACAGAGTGAAATGGAGGAGGATGAGTCATTGTGGCGAACCCTGAAGAGGGAAAAGCTGAAAGAAGAAGAAGCCAGGGGGTAGAAGGGGTCCAGTTCAATTAACTCATTTCATCTCTGCTATTTGACGATGATCTAGTCCTGTTGGCAACTTTGTGTTGTTATCTCTAGTTTTCATTGGGGTGGTTCAAAGTTGAGTGTGAAGCAGCTGGGAAGAGGATCAGCACCTCCAACTTTGAGGCCATGGTCTTCAGTTGACAAAGGGTGGCCTGCCCAGTCCATGATGGGAGTGAAGTGCTGCCTTGAGTGGATGAGTTCCAAGACAGGAATTTGTCCATGGGTGAGGGAAGAATGGAGCAGGACATCAGCAACTGGATCAGTGCAGCCTCTGTTCTGGTCATTTGTGATGAACGGGGAGCTGAGCTGTAGAGTGAAGTTCTCTGTTTACTATGCTTCTTTCATTTATCTTTTTTTTCTGATTTGTGGAAAGTCAAAATCTGAGTAGTGAACAAAAGAACAAGATTATGAATACAAGCGATAGACATGAAGTTTCTCTTTGGGGTAACTGAACTCTCCTTTGGAGATCGGTGAGAAGTTCAGTTATCTGGGAGAGACTCTGAGTAGAATCGCTGCTTCTCCTCGTCGAGAGGAGTCAGTTGAGGTGGTCAGAGCAACTAGTAAGGATGCACCTAGCAGCCTCCATAGTGAAATTATAGGGGCACATCCATATATGGGTGGAGATCTCAGCCTAGATTCAGGACACTGGAGAGTATATGTTTCTCACTTGGTCTGGGAACACCTTGGAATCCTCCCAGAAGAGCTGAAGAGGTGACAGAGGAAAGAGATGTCTGAGCATCTCTGCTCAAACTGCTGCCCCTTGACCTGACTAGGGACAAGCAGAAGGTAATGGATGGACAGATGGGATGAATGGGTGTCCCATCCTTCCACAGACAGCATGCAGATTTGGGTTTATTTAAAACACACTAATGATTTAATCAAGCTAAGGTACAGTAAGACCTTTGTGCAGTCAATACTGTTATTAGATAAGTCCAAAGAAAGTTTTGGTCCGCTCAATAACAAAATATCAGCGATCTGAAGTATATTTATCTTGATAGACAGCCAAAAGACATTTAAAGCCAGGAACAACAATTTGCAGCACAAAGTTTATGGTACGGTTAATAATTTCAAAGTAACATTAATAACCTATTTTTTCTTGTTATTTTTATTTTATTTTTTGTTTGTTTGTTTCAGTTGTAGGGGTGATCTCAGAATAGATCCCAATCAGATAAAAATATAGAAAATAAACTATTTGAGAAATTAATAGTGTAAAAACTGTAAATGTATCAGTGCCTTTAAAGCTTTTTGAAACATTATTTTTCTTTCCCCTTTCTTTCTTTCTTTTTTTATTTTTTTTTTTAATTGATTTAGTACCAATCATGAGGGGAGTGATAAGAAAAGCATACCTTAAATTAAAATTTGGTAGGTCAGGGGTTTCTCCGTTAAATTATTTGGGGCCTTTCCTCAACATTTATATCATCATCATGTTTCTATATGATAGAATTAGAAATAAGATGAAGCAAACTGAAACCATTTAATTACAGTACAGTATAGGTCTTTTTTAATAATGTACCATTACGTAGCCAATGGTTCGTTTTTTTCCTAATCCGACCACTCCACTTAAACTCCTCCACTTCTCAAATCTTATTGGTTAAGTGAATGGAGCGCTCATCCTGGTTCGATGCAAGCAACCAATGAAAACGGTTGATGTCAAATAGGACCTTGTTTTGTAACCACGCCTCTCGCAAAGAACCTTGGGACGTTTAGTTCATGAGGTTCGGGATAAAAACCATAGAATGGAAGTAATAAACTACAACCCGTACATCCTGGTTTCAAGTAGCGTTTAAAGACCTCCGGTTGTCAGAAAGAAGAATAAAAAGGATTAAATTTGATTTGTTCATTTACATCGTGCGTTTTGGGATAAGACAACACAGTCATTATGGTATGTAAAATCGTATACATTATAGAAAAAATATTCAGATTGGTTACGTCGTAACTAGCTTGCTAACGTGCTGGGGGCAGAGAAACTGTTTATGCTAACTCTCCGCTAACGCTTCATATCCTAGCAAGGGAAAGTTGCGGCAGGTTTTTCGCACTAAACCTACGAAATTAGCTTTATCTCGGAGGATTTTCTTAACCGCAACGTGTGTCTATCCTAATGGGGTTTCCGTAACTAATTAGTTAACTTTTTAAGTCGTGGCAGTTTGAGCTGCGTTGGGCGAGAATGAAGCGCGTGCTGTTAAGCCGCGCCTTTGATGCTCCTAAAGTGTTAGGAAGCAGTTCACGGCTGGACGTGTCCCGGTTCAAACGGGCTCTTCATCGGTGTGCCTCGTCTCTCCAGGGAGACAGCGTCTGCAACGGGACTCATAGCAAAAAGGCGCTGCTGTCAGACCCCCAGCTGTTCGACGCGCAGTTTGCTGAGCTGCTGACGGAGCTAACGGAGAGGGACTTCACTGATCCGGGTCTGACTGACGCCTTGCACAGGCTAAGAGAGGTGTGCGTCTCTGTCCTTCAGGTTGTTGTGTGGCAAGTGCAACAGTTTTAATGAGTGTTTGACTTCAGGTACTGGCGTATAATGTCCCTGGAGGGAAGAGGAACCGAGGGTTGTCTGTGATTGGCTCACTCCGGGAGCTCCTTCCACCGTCCCAGCTCACCCAGGACACGGTGCAGCGAGCTCTGGTGGTCGGCTGGTGCATCGAGATGGTGAGGATTAGTAAATGGGTGTTGCACAAATACACATACAACTCACCTCTTTTTGCTTCTGACCTCTTCAGGGGTCGCCGCAGCGAGTCGTCCTCCCATCTCTGCATCCTCTGTCCTCAATCCAACTACCTCCATGTCCTCTGTTACTGCATCCATATACTGTATCTCCTCTTTGTCTTTTTCATGGCAGCTGCATTTCTAACATCCTTCCACCAATATAGCCACTGTCCCTCCTCTGGACATCTCCAAACCATCTCAGTCTAACTATCTCTCAGTTGTTCAACATGTGCTGTACCTCTGATGATCTCATTCCTGATCTTATCCATCCTTGTCACTCCTAAG
>JARVGQ010001306.1:16055897-16072415 GCA_031762355.1 Hypsolebias martinsi | reverse complement strand
TCCACATCATTGCATTCAGTTTTTATTCACAATTTGTTTAGTGTCCCAACTTTTTTGGAATCCGGTTTGTATTTCATTTATGTTTACATTGATGATTCTCAGTATTGCAGTTGTATAACGGTTTCATAATGTGATCAGTTTTTACAGAATCAGTAAGTTCTGTGTGTTACCGTCACATTTTAGAGTGAATAAATGAAATTAGTTATATGCAAAACTGGGTGAGCCACATGATCTTTTGGATAGTCTTAGGACAAAAATGGATGGACCTTTTTCAGGTTTATTCAGATGGGTTGTCCCTTTAGGTTTTTCTGTTTAGTTTGGGGTTGGCATTTATGTTCAGGTTGTTAGTGACTAAAAAGTTGACACCTGATTCATAAAAATGGGTGAAAATAAAGTGATGTTAGTGGACCACAGCTTCATATGTCCTGGATGTCAGTGTGTTCAAGGTGGACACAATTATACTTCTTAACTAATTGTCTAACTTTTATAATCATGGTTCACCAATGAGAAATAGAAATATGAGCAAAATATGGAAAGAATGAAGTAAATGTTAAAAAGTTGAAATCTTACTATGTTTTCTGTTTTCTGCATTTTTTTTTTGGTCATATTTGCCAGTACTGTAAAGCTTTCATATTCATAGGCTATCCTATAATTTCTTATTGAGGAACTATTTCAAGATTATATCTTAGAAATTTACAATTACAAGATGCCCAAATCACATTTTTTTAAATAGTATCTTATAATGAGTTGTGAAGTCATAATTTTGAGATACTATCTTGAGAAAATATCTCCTAATGAGTCTCAGTAATTATGAGATACTGACCTGGAGAAGTTTTATGACCATATTCCCAGAGGCATTTTTTTGTGGGGGTGGGCTTCAGAAATATGGTGTGCAGGGTTACTTCTAAAGGCTGTCTGGCACCCTGAAGGAGGGACAGGAGCTGTGTCCATATACTTAGCACAGGGTCAAGCTCTTTCCTGATGCAGGTTGGACTCCACCACAGCTGTTCCTAGCCTCTGATCCTGTTTGTGATGTTCATGGACAGGATCTCAAGGTGCAGTCATGAGAGGAAGGGGTCTGGTTTGGGGACCTCAGGGTCTTCTCGTTGCTTCATGATAATGGTAAGATAGTAGTGTGTTTGGACCATGATCCTCAGTGTGCACTGGGAGAATTTGCAGCCAAGTGGGAAGTGGCCGAGATGGGAGTCAGTTCTAAGTACAATGTCATGGTCCTCAAGTGGAATACCCCCTCTGAGACAGGGGGAAGCCTTTTCCTAAGGTGGAGGAGTTTAAATATTGTTATGTTTACAAGTAATAGTAGGATGGAGTGGGAGATAGATTGACAGTTCAGGGCCTTACCCTCAGTAATGAGGGCGTTACTTCAGTTGGTGGTGGTGAAGAAAGAGCTGAGTCAAAAGGCAAAGCTCTCGATTTCCTTGTGCCTCAATGTTCCAGTCCTTATTTATTGTCTTTAGACATGTCTCGTGACTGAAAGCACAAAATCTCAGATACAAATGGCTGAAATTAGCTTCCTTCGTAGGATGTCCAGACTCAGAGATTAGGTGAGGAGCTACGTTGTCTGGGGACACCTCTGAGTATAGCAGCTGCTTCTTCACATCAAAAGGAGTCAGCCGAGTGGTTTGATCTAGGAGGCTTCCTGAATGCCTCCTCTTTGGGCGTTTTCTGGTCATATCCCACAGGAAATAGACCCCGGGAAGATCCAGAACTAGCTGGGTGGATTGCAGACCTGAGAACGCCTTGGGATCCAGGAGGATCTCGGGAGTGTCACTAAGGAGAGGTCTGGTCGGTACTTTTAGTGCAACACATATGTCTGGAGGATGGCAAGGAAGAAGAGAAGTTGCAGGAGGCGGTGGAAACACCTCTTGAAGTGGGCATACCTGCTTTTCAGGATTTCTTAACAGAGTTGACATGGTCCTGAGGGTCCCTAATAACCTCCAGCTTTCCTCCAGCCTGTTGACTTTGTGACTTGATGAGATGCACCATCTTATCAGCATGGTTGGCCCACTGAGTGTGCTACATGAGGTTGAGTTTGTTGTGGCTCCTCGAAATGAAGAAGTCTTTTGGATAAAAGGTGAAACATTTCAACAGAAAGAAACCGTCCAGATGACCTGATCCAACTTTGCTGGATTTTTTTTTAACCTGGATTATTGAACATGGGCTATGATGAAATATGATATCTCAAGTCCCATTTTATTTTGCTTTACTATCTCATAAATATTTATTTATAAAATGTATTCATTTTAAAATACAATACAAAACAATCCCATAAACGATAAGAATACAAAATATAAAATGAAAGGTAGCAGAAAGAAGAAAAAGTCTTATATCTGCTTTTTTCAAACAGTTAGTTCAAACAATAATAATCTTCAAGTGACAGAACAAAATGAATAACACTTTCTAATTTTTCTAACTCTAATACAACACTTCATTTTTTTTTAACAATTCAGTTTTGATCATTTTTTTTTAAATGTACACATTGACTTGGCATTTTTAACATCACTCTCCAGACCATTCCACAATCCAATTAAATATGACCTATAATGTGTTTTTAATCAAAATAATAGATAATGGACTTCCACAGTAACAGAAGGCGCGAAAGCCATGTTAAAAAATTATTACTGTACAGATAAATTTGACAACAATTATGGGCGTGGCTTAGGCAAGGCTGAAAATGTTGAACTCTCGCGAGAACACAGTAAATAACAGTGTAAACTCTCGCGAGAACGCACACAAGCTAACACTCGTCCTCCTCCCTCTCGTGCTGGGATGTGAGAGAGACTCGGAGGAGATGGAGACCTTCATCCATCTTTACCCGAATCTGACCGTGAGTCCCTCTTTAGTCATTTTCATCATGTACATTCATTTTTAAATTACAATTTTGTTGGCGTGGGGTTGGGTGGGGGCGCTGCTCTGATAACGGGAGACATTTCAAACGGCGGCTGCGCAGGTTTAAAACATGTAAATTAATTCCGCTTTAACCGTTGGGGAAAATGTAGCTAAAAAAAAATATTAGCCTTGTCATAACGTGTGTTGAATGAAGATTTTAAAACAGTGCAGCCTGATATTGGAGGTTTAAATGGGGCGTGCTGGCCTGTCTGTGTGTGTCAGAACGATGCGGGTGGAGGAGCCCCCCCCCACCCCCCCCACCCTTCATCCACCTCCATCAGGGATCGATCCTGACTGAGCACAGTTAAAACACAGACAAGGAAATGTCATTTTAGGGGTTAAAACGGCCCTAAGTGACTAAAGCCTTCCCGGTGAAGGAGTATGAGCAATAACAGCCCCTGGGTAAGAAGATGGACTCTGCCTGATTATTTCATGCTCCAGTTAAATGTGCATTATGTTCACTCACATAAAGAGATTTTTCTCTTCTGGTTCTCTTGTCCTCTTGTCTTGGCTTGCAGGATGGACTGACACAGATGGAGAGGGGCTGTATATGAATATCAGTAGATCTGGGAGAACAGATGATATATACGAGCTGACTAATATTTTCACAGGATAAATTCAAACTGTGCGAGGGCGTCTGAAATCAACTGGACTTGTACATCACATCGTAAACATTTGGATTTCTATGTATAGAATAATAGAGTTAGGCCCGTTTTGGTCAAACTTGGAAATAATAACATGGTCCTGCAATCTGTTATGAAGATAAATTAGTCTCAAAAGTAGTCACACGGTGCGTAAGATCCACAAGATTCACAAATGCATAAACCGTTTTTCAAATGTATACATTTCAATTTGTAAAAGTAGGAATATTCTGCACATACAAATGATCAAATACACGTAAACAAATTACTGTGGACGGACTGGACTGGTCAGCAACAATCCTGTGGATGTCACTTTTGAAATGTTCTTACCTCCCCAGATTCACAAAGGAAATGCTGCGTTCAAGGCTGGAGAAAAGCTAGGACATCTGAGTTTTACCAGAGTTACTGAGTCATTGGGAAAAGACCCATTTCTGACTTGGCACAATAGCACATAACCCCTGTATTAAAATATATACACACACTTAAAATATATTTTACATTATTTTCCTCCTCTGCTAAAAGTACTGGAAAATATATTTTTCAGGTAGTTTTTCCACAAGAAAAAAAAAAAGTTAACGTTTTGGACTGTTCAAGTGAAATAAACATCAAAAGTGGTTAGGTTATTATTCTGGTGGAAAAACTACTAGAAAAATATATTTTACCAGTAATATATGTACATATGTCTTTTTCTTGAAACATTGCCCTGGTGAAGAATAACCAGCTCATTTTAGGTTTTTTATTTTATTTATTTATTTATTTATTTATTTATTTATTTCTTTTCATTTTTATTTTAACCATACAATCCACAAAATTAACATTTTTGGAATCCAGTAATGTCAAATTTTAGCATATGTGTTTTATTATAGAG
Source organism: Hypsolebias martinsi (assembly GCA_031762355.1). Lineage (NCBI taxonomy): Eukaryota > Metazoa > Chordata > Actinopteri > Cyprinodontiformes > Rivulidae > Hypsolebias > Hypsolebias martinsi. Next base: position 16,067,999 of record JARVGQ010001306.1, on the reverse strand, counting down.
GCTATGAGCTACTGTGCCAAGTTATAAATGAGTATTTTCTCAATAACTTAGTAAATCAGGTAACTTTCAGATGTCCCAGCTTCTCACAAGCCTTGAACGCAGCATTACTGTACTTTTGTGATTCAGGAGTGGTAAGAAAGTTTCAAAAAGTGACATTCACCGCACAGGTACCTGATCCGTGTGCTCGTGTTGACTCATTTGTCCACAGCAGGTGATTTGTGCACATGTTGTTGACTACAGTATTTGTATGTGCAGAATATTCCTACTTTTGCGAATTGAAATGTGTACATTTGAAAAACTGTTTATGCATTTGTGAATCTTGTAGTAGACGTTTGTAAAACTTGTGGCACGCTTGTGGATCTTATTGTACGCATACAAATCTCATTGTACATTGTTGGTATGAATACTTTTGCGACTCATTTATCTTCACAGTTTGTTAGCGCTGGGAACATGTGATGGGGATAACTCATGTACTTCCATACCAAGTTCTAGCTTGATATCTGTAAAGCTGACCGAGTTATTGTTATTTTTGTGTTTTCTAAAGTCAGCTGTGGTGACCATCTTGAATCAAGTTGACTCCATACGTTAAAACAGTTGTAGATGTACGTCCAGCGATTAAGTTCCAAGAGTTTAACTAACTTCTGATCACTGGTTCATGTCATGAGATATTTTACTAACAAACAAACAATCAAAGCCAAACTTTCAAACAAGGATCTCACACGATGTGTTTGCACTCTTGAGTATTTATTGGGGAAGTCTCTCGGCTACCACAACTCATTTCAGCTCAGCATCTATAAAACTGAATAAGTTGTAGCTAATTTTGTGTTCTCTATAGCTGGTTAGCTATGGCAGCCATCTTGAATCAGGCTGATTCTGAAAGGTAGTCATTTATAGATGTACATTCAATAAATTCCATCCAATGATTTATGGAATATTTTCCAACAGACAGAAATAAACATTCACATCATTTTCCACATTTCATGGTGTTTGATAATACATTTGTGCATTTTTTTGTATTTTAAATATACATTTTTTTATTTATTTACCAACTGATGTACAGTTTATGCCACAACGATGAGCTGCTTCCAGTTGTCAAGACAAATGTTTGTTCTTTTAAAACCCCATCTTTGACAGTGTTAAAACCCAAACTCCAAAAGCAACTGTTTTATTGTGAAAAGTGGACACATACGTTGTTTTTTCTTCAGTTTAGTTTTAATACAGAAATGTGAGAGGCTTTGTTCTGGATGAGCAGACGTTCCTCACTATGTGTCCTTGATGTTGCAGGATATGGGAGTCAAGCCAACATGTGACTGTCACAGTGCGTCATAGTTAGGTTCTGTCCAGCCTTTACGCTCGTTTCTATAGCATCAGAGAACTTCAGAGGATCCTAAAACATCCCAATTACCCACAATGCAGTCCTCTTCTCAGGCTCCGAAGCCACGGCGTTTTGATGCCAGCAGGCGGACCACTACCTCAGCTGGATCAAAGTTCCACGGTTCCAGTTTTAAGAGGGAGGATAAAAACATGAACACGATCACCACAACCTCCCTGCGGCAGGTTACTAAAGCCCCTGCTGCTCCCTCTAGGGCCAGGGTGGGTGTGCAGTCTCGAGCTCCAGTAATCCAGTCCAGGCTGAGCTCACAAAAACAGGGATCCGCCATTTCCAAATCAGCTAAACCCAAACCTAAAGGTGCTCGTGTATCTACAGTAGCCCCAACCGCAGCTGAGGCTGCTCCTCGTCCTCCTCTTCTTCTCCCCTCTGTTCTCCCTCTCGATCCAAACTGCAATGAGCCGAGTCTCCCGTGTCTGTGCTGCGATGGGCGCTCCCCACAGGACAACAACAGCATGTTCAACCACAACCACAACAACAACAACACCATCTCTCTCCGGCAGCAGCTGCAGTTGCCACCTCCTCCAGCCCTGTGGCCCCAGAGGCATGATGGGACAGTGGCCAAGGAGGAGCTCCCCTCTCTAGCACAGGCCCACATGGAGCCTCCTGCCAACCCTGCTGCCAAACTGGAGAATGAAGTGAAGAAGGCAGATGAAGGCGCTGCAGTAGACAATAAAAAGGTGGAGGAGGACGATGACGATGAAGAGAGCAGCGGAGATGTCGTCATTGAGGACGCAGCGGAGGAGACAGACAGTGACGATGATGATGACACGTTGGTGCCGTCGTGCTGTGACTGCCCACGGTCCCTCTTGGAGTTCTCGCTCTCTTCATCTACCTCCTCATCCTCTACTTCCATCAGCTCCTGCTCTGACCTGGAGTCTGATGGTACAGATCAGTCTCTCTGTTCTGCCAATGATCAGGACGATCGGGAGCCCAAAGACCATCCCCCTAATCTGGTCCCCAAGTTCCAACTTTCTGCACAGTCACCTCAATCTCTTCCCGTCAACCAAAACCCTTTCTCCCAAACATCATGTTCCCCGAACGCTCTTTGTTCCCCAGATGAGGGCTACCCCTCTGCGCTCGACTCACCCTCTCCAGAATACTTAGGGCTGAAAGGTGACTCGGAGGTTAACAAATTAGACTTGCTGGACTTTCTAGAGTCTGTAGGGGAGTTTGGGAAAATGGAGCGCTTCAGCCAGGTGATTCAAGTGGCTCGTTGGGATCTGGAAGGGGAGCAGCACTGGGACATTCTGCGAGATCGGTTAGATCACCTGGATCGTTTGGAAAAGGTAAATAGGGAGGTAAAACTAGCGTACATTGCCAGACTTCATGAAAAAGGGTTTGATCTCGGGGATCTGGAGGAGCAGGACCTCACAGATGTCTTGGATGAAATGGGCAACATAGACATTCCCTGGAAGTTGTATAAAACCCACAGTGGAACTATGGGCGGCTCCCAGGAGTTTTCCGACGCTGGAGTCGACCTGACTGCCCCATCAGACACAGATGAGTCCCTTGTTCCAGATTCCCTCCCTCCCTCTCCTGAGGAGCCACCACCCAGACCCCCAAAACCTCCAGCACGTCACGCCAGTGTGATCTCTGACCTGCACACCTACATCAACATCAGCAGAGAAGTCTCCTCCATGAGCGTCACCACCTCCCCTACGTTGACCACTTTCTCCCCAAACTCCTTATCCCCCACATTCACGACATTCAGATGTGAGAAGTCCCTCCCCCTATCTCCAGCATCCACTCCACCTCTTCCCGCCTCAAAACCAGTCTCGTACCTCTCCCTTTACACCACTCCATCTCCCCCTCCATCCATCCCCACCCCGACCCCTCCCATCCCTCCACCCAGAAAGCGACACCTTGCCCGTAAGGAAGCCCAGCGCCTCGCTGCTCTTCAAGCCGAACAGGAGAAAACCCCACTCTCCCTTCCACCGCCCACCACACGGCCTCCGCCTTTGCCTCCCCCACCTGTTATCTCTGTTACGTCTTCCTCTTCTCCACCTGCCTTGCCTCCCCCTCCGTCTTTCCATGCTCTGGATGTAGAGATTCGGAAGCTGTTAATGCTCGCTGGTTTGACGCAGGCCGAGCTCCTCAAACTCAGCCCTGAGCTCGGTGTCTGCGTTGGGGGCTTGGAGGAAGAGGGCGATAATCGTGTTATGTCCCCATCTCTGGAGCTGCAGGAGTTCAGATTACAAGACGGGGTCAGGGAGAGTGAAACTGATGCAAGCAAGTTGGATGGAGATCAAAGAGTGGATCCACCTGAAGGCAGCAATAAGGAGGAGAGTAAGAACACACAAAGAACCACTTCATTTACAGAGATGGCAAGAAGGAAGAGGAGGAACACTAGTCTGACGGCAGACCAGTACTACAGCTCAAGTTTTAGCAGAGCTTATGAAGCTACGAGTGTTGGGACTTTCCATTATCCCAACCAGGTATTAGATTCTCCCCCGCCGCCTCCTCCGCCTCGCCCTTTACCACCCATTCCCCCTGCCCTGCCGTCCCATAAAGTCAGCACCTTGCCTGCCAACTCTGAGCAGCCTGAGCGCTTTGATTGGCTCATAGCGTTCACACCAGAATGTGAAGCCCCCCCACAGCTCCAAACTCCAGAAAAGCAAAAATCTCACACGGAAACGCCCCAAAAGCTCTCTTCATCAAGTTCATCTCTAGGTTCAGGTCCAAAAGTGACAACCTTCAAAGAGTTGCGCTCCCGCAACAAGAGCGCCTCCCCTCCGACAAAGGTGATCATTGAGCCCGAGCCCGACCCCACAGTCATCACCCCCGACCCAGATATACTCTACAACTTAAAGTGGAGAAAAGAGAAGGCAGGCAGCAACGGAAACCAGTGGGAATACACCTCGCAGGCTCAAGCCTTGTTCATGCAGCCGCCGCCGGCGCTCACCTCCATGGCCGCCCTGCAAGAGATGCTGCAGAGAGTCAACGAGAAGGGTGGGCTGCCAGAGCTGTGCCCGTCACAGAAGAATGGCTGCTCGGTCAGTGACAGCAGCCTGTGGACCGTTGGCAAAGAGAGGGAGTGTGCAGAAGTTCAGCAAGACAAACAGGAAATAAAGGAAGAGGAGGAGGATGTGGTGAGAGGCCAGGCTGATGGAGGGAGAACTCTGGAATCAAGAACCACAGGTAAGCATAAAAAAACAGACTTCTGTTTAAATTTAGCTGCTTTGTCATTCAGTGTTAGTCCAGCACCTGAACATTTTAGAAACATATTTTTTTTTTGTTTGTTGAAGCTTCTTAGCTGCTCTTCACTTTGAATCATAACAAGTCGAGAGATGAACCAGTTATTGGCACATACTTTAAACTAAACAACTAACTTAAGCTGGATCTGTACTTTATTACCAGCAGCCTGTCACAGAAGCACAATTTGTTTAATTTCATTTATGGAAAATACCAAAGATAACACAGCTTGAAACTACATTTTTACATTTTAGTACCAATGAGGCAATTCCCAAAGATTTCTTAGAGGAAAACTTGACATACATTCATTCTACTGAAGAATGAAGCATCTCTCTGGTTCTGCCTCAGGTCCTTGTTGGATCATTTCCTACTTCCTAAAAACATGACCATGAAGGTATCTTTAACTTGTCCACTTTCCTAAAGTTTTCACAAACGCTACTCAGCATGCTGTCCTGGTCAGAGACTATTTGAAGACTGGCTAGAAGATGAGTGAAAAAGCAGCCAAAGTCCGACAACAACCAAAAAAAAAAAAAAAAAACCTAAGGAACTATTGATCAGGAAAACTTTGAAAGACCGCAAAAACGTTTGGCTCCTTGGACTTAGAAGATAAACAGAAATATGTGCTTTCCAACTTTTACACGGTATTGTACAACTTTGTGTGATAAGCAAATTGAACTCTGGGATGAACAGATAATAAATAACATGAGTTTAAAAGGACGCTCGAAAAAAAAAACATATCTACACACATTGAAATTAAAAAAATGAAAACGTTGGCTTGTTAGTGGTAATGATGCGTGCAGTGGGAGCGAAAAAGAAAGTGTGAGTCACAGAAAGGGATGATGTTCAGAGGGATGAGCAATGAGTGTAAACTAAAAGATGGAGTGAAGAAGACGGAAATCAATTTGAGGAGAAGAAAGAAGCTTTCCAACTAGTACTTCCTGTACTGATGATCAAAATGTGATGTCATCATAACCGCGTTCAATAATTCATCCCTTCTTTGTCCTGAGAGGGGGACATGGTGGAGAGCCCACAAAGGGAGCGTTTCTCCGTCTTGTTTCCTTTCATCCCATTTTCTGTGTGTACCTTCCTTACTGGGTTTAAATCCCATCAGCTCAGGGTGTTTATGTGCTTTCTGCCCATCTCGCCTGCTCCATCCCAGAGTAGTTCAGAGCTCAGATCAAGTTACTGAGCTAATGCAGTGCTGCAGTAACTCAGCTTAGACTGTCCAGACGGGTGAGAGTTCAGCCTAATGCTAAACATCTTATTATATCACAGAATAATTTCTCTGATAATTACTGTGATATTGCGGTGTCTCGTGTGTGCGTTGTGAACAACTGTCAGCTACTGTCACAACAAAGTTTAACTCAGTATCTGTTAAATTCACAGAGTTATGGTATTTTATGTGTAGGCCTAGATTGATTAGCTGTGGCAGCCATCTTGAATTGAGACGACTTCAGAAGTTAATCAGCTGTAGATGTAAATTCAGTGGTTACGTTCTGAGAGTTTTCATTGACCTCCGTTTAATGGTTCATGGGATATTTTGCTAACGGAGAGTGTTGACTTCAAAAGTTAAAGCTAAATTTTCCAGCACAGATGAAAGGTGTGTAGGGGAAGATGCTCAGCTACTACCACAACAAATGTTTGGAAAATATCTATAAGATTGGCTCTTTTCCAGCTATTTCTGTGTTTCCAATTGTCAATTGACTGTGGTGGCCATCTTGAATTAGGTTGACACCTAAATTTATTCAGATGTAGCTGTACAGCCAGTAATTACTGTCTGAACATTTCATTAAAATTCATTAAGTAGTTCATGAGCTATTTTGCTAACAGTCAAAGCTAATACCAATAAAAAATGGCAAAGGTTTATGACACAGATGTCGTGCAATCTGTGACTGCTCAGAAAAAAATGTAGAGGATCATTCTCAGCTACTATCACACCCAATTTGAGCTCGAGATCTGCAAAACTGACTGAGTTATGCCATTTTTATCTTTGCTCAGATAGCGTTGCTTTGGCAGCCATCTTGAATTGGGTTGACGCCAAAAGCAAACAAGTTGAGTAGGTCAAACTGATAATTACTTTATGAAAGTTTCGTTAAAATTTGTTCAGAGGTCTCTGAGATAGTTTGCTAACAGTGCAGACAAACAAACACACACAGACATGGGTAATGGCGGCCGAATATTAATAAATTATACAATAAGGGATGAGACAAAAAACTTAAAAAAAAAAAAACAACCTTGTATGTACACCTTTAAGAGCACAGGGGGTGGAGCCTATTCCACGAGCCAATAACAGAGAAGTGGTGTCTCGTAAATAGGAAGTATCATTTGCTGACCACAGTTCAAAGGCAGCACAAGTCCTCACAAGGTACCGTGTCCTCTTTAGCTCTTCTTCCAGCCTGCAGCAGAGCAGAAAACTGTGCTGTCCCTCTCTGGATCTCCACAGAGCGCCGTGAGTGAGCTGAAACAGAACTGACTGACTTAAATATCAACTGACTCAGCATTACACTAGTGTTGGAAAGGAAAGGAAGGGAGGGAGGCAGGAAGTAGGGAAACGACACCGAGAGGAGGAAGGTGCTCTAAAGCTGGCACTGCAGCAAAGTACAGAGCAGAGACTGACCCTCGTATGCAGGGAAAAGAAAGGGAAAGTTAGTTTCATACAGGAACTTAAACCTGTAAGCACCAGCTGTGGCATTTAAGTCATAATGTATATTTTCCTGGCTCATCAGGGTGAATTTACTTTGGAATGCAAGAAAATGCTTCCTCATATTTATCATAATTAGGCGTGCACAATATTAGAACAAGTGATGTCCCCCATCGCTGAGAGATTTGTACAGTTAAAGTTTGTAGTTTCTGAGATGACTGTTTTTCTAGACTGGATTTTGACGTGGCAACGCCTAGATGCAGCAACACAAATAAAATAGAATTAGGCACGTTGCCTGTTTTTCAAATTATCCAACTTACAAGGTTTACATATATTATGGTGGCCATCTTGGATTTTGACTTGGCAACCCAATGTGTCCCCAAGATGAAGCCACACACCAAATTGGAAGTCTATACCACACTTATTTTTCAAGATATGCTCACAACATGCACAGACGGATGAACGCAGGGCATTAACAATTCCCCAGCTCTACTTCACAATGGGGAACAAAAACCATATAGTGATGGAACATTGACAATATTAACCCACATTTACACATATTGACCACTATCCTTACACCAGTGGACAGTTAGGGCAGTAAGAGTTCATCAGATTGACCAAATATGTGATTGGTCGAGCCTGAATCCCTGGCACTTTGAATATAAGGGTCAGTAATGTATTTCAGTTCTTTACAATATTCATATTGCTCATATTGATATAGATGTTCAGCATATTGTGGAGGTTTAGTCGTAACCTAACACTGACAGTAAATCCAGATTTGTATTTGTGCAGATCAAGCTCATGAACACTGGTTCTGCTGGATTTGTGGTAGGAACAGCGGCGTATTCAGAGCCACATCAAGAAGTCTGTCACCACTTTATCTGAAACAATAAAAATAGTAAATATAAACAACATAATGTAACTTTTTGTCAGCCTCTAATTCACATTTTAAAGCTTATTGGTGCACCATACTGTTTTTTTTCTTTGTGCAACTGAGAAAGAACTGAATCCCACAAGCTGACAGCTTGTTCATTAAAGTTTGTCCTTGCTAATGTTCTGCTGAATTTTACTATGTAGTCTATTTTTTCTTCAAATTAAACCATTAATTCACAAATTATTTACCAAGCTTTAATAAATAAGATGTAAAACTAGTCTTTATAGAACTTAAACTCAACGTTCCTTGAAGGACTGCATATTGTTCGCTGCCATCGTGCCTCGTTCTATAAACTTCTTGTGCAATCCGTTTGTGCTTGGAGCTTGGAGTGACTCTTAGCTACTACCACACCAAGTGTTAGCTTATTATCTATAAAACTGACTGAGTTATGGTCATCTTGAATCAGCTTGACTTCCAAGTTTAATTAAGAAATACTTTCTGAGAGTTTTGTTAAAATCTGTTGGCTGGTTCATGAGATATTTTGCTAACAGACAAGCACGCGCAGACTCAGGCAAAGACAATAAATAAATCAGAGCTGCACAATCTATTAAAGATGTGTTGTTATTTCTGCATGAGATGTTTGTACATTCCTGGTCTGTTTGAACGGAGATACATTTATGCCAATAATAGATTCAACCAATTCAAAAGACTCCCACTGCCTCTGACGCCCACAGCTGCTTTTGACGATAGTGGTCGAGGCTGTGAATCGAGCAGAAAGAGCTGCGAGCTTCATGCTGGCAGAACAGAAGCCATGATATTCACACATTTAGCTAATATTGTGCAGCCATATTAAAATCTCTGTACATTATTAGTTTATCTGTAGCAGTTTTTTTTATTTATTTATTCATTTTTTTTGTTAACCAGAAAGTCATACAAGCTTAGCCTCTGGTGGCCATTACAAATAATTTGGAATTAAGGTGCTTTGTTTTCTCAATATTCCATTTTTACTGACCCCTGTAGCAACCAGAGCGCAGACAGGGGCCGACATGAGGAAATGTCCCTCTGCACAGAATCTGGTTGTCCTCCACAGTTTTTGGTAGGCCTCAACCTTTACAATAAAGAAGGCAAAAACTTTCAATAAAATGTAATTTAACAAGTAAAGTATATTGCAGTATGTTTACTGGTACTTTGTACAAATATTCTCAGTCAGCCATCTTGTGGGCTGCATGGCTTTTCCAAGCTACTGAGTGGCAGACTCTTTCAGGAGCTTCTGGAGTGTAACTTCCTCATTCTCCTCATCCTCTTCCTCGTCATCAGACTTTACAAGAGAGGCACTCGCAGCGTATTTAAGGCTCCGGGATTAAAGCAGAAAAAAATATTTTGAACAACAATATTTCTACGCTTAGATGTTTCTAAAGGAGCAACCCCGCCCACTAAATCTCTAAATGTTGAGATTTTTCCTTCAAACAGGTCACTTCTCAAAAGTTTTCATGTAAAGAGGAGTATACTTTGGGCCTGACCTTAGTTAAAGTACACAGTCTAGTGTGTATATGACCTTAGTAAAAGTACACAGTATAGTGTCTCTAATGAAGCACCATCGAGACCAACATCATTCTGAAGAAAGAGCAATTTTGACAACTTTTCTCTAGTTTACTTTTATCTCGTTTCACAGTTTTCAATTGAGGGTTTGTTAGATGTATTTAAAAAATATAGAACATAAAGTCCTTTTCAGAGTATAAATTAACTTAAATTATTATTATTTTAAATTAGCCATACTGACAGATTTCTCCCTTTTAAAATAATTGTTTCATTAAAGAGATTATATATACAGAATTTCTGCTAATGTAGTCATTTAATGTTTATATTTCTAATTTGATCATTTATTGAATTACATCAATCGCAGTGCAATTACCAATCAGTATGTTTCTAAATATGATCAAGTTTATCTCTCTTTATCCAAACAGCTACATCTTGTTATCATTAAATCACCGTATGGAATTTAATTTAGCAGATATTTATGATAAATCACCTGAAACTGACTCTCAGAGGTAAAACATTAAAGTTAAACAGACACACATCTCTACTAAAGTCTGAGTCATATAAATATTCATCTTTTAACATTAACATAGTATAAGTATAAGAACTAAAGCAGCAGACGCAGCCTCCTCTCACCGTAAGAGACACTCAAACAGGCTGCACGCGCTCTCATGGTGGCGCTGTCTCCTTTGAAGTCTTGAAGTTTGGTCGCGTGTGCAAGATGGGCATGTCTGTACAATGATGACGATTCTTCAAATACATTAACGTTTAATACAAAGTTAGGTTTTAGATAGAGAAGTCCCGGGAGGTCAGCGAGCCATGCGGAAGGAGGGCATGGGGGTGATGGTGTATCAGTTCTGGTGTCTCCCCCAGCTGTTTGTGAGTTGGTCACATGCAAATACAAACATTTAATACGTAGACGTTTAATAACTTATTACATGTCGGTTAGGGTAGTGGGGTGTCCTCTTTGGAATACAGTATAATCTTTTACTTGTTGAAAGCAGCGTCAGCTTAATCCCTGTATAATTATGGTTTAACACAACCACAACAAACACTCATTTTTTTTTACCCCCATGTCATATTTACAGTTGATGGAAATCCGTTACAGTGATGGTGAACTTGATTCCATGTCAGTTTCACTTGGTTGTCCACCGGACAACCTCGAGGCGAGAGCTGGCTGTCCCAGACAAAAATAGGTTGTCTCAGACAAATGGAGGCCGCTTACCCCAAATATAGATTAGTGTCTGAAGTGTCTGAACGAAGTTGGTAGCAGAAAAATTGTGGACAGCTGTCTTAAAATCTGATTTATTTGGAGTCTGAGCATCAAAATTAGTATTTCAGTTATGAGAGCGCTCAGCTCTCATTCTTCTACAAGGTCTTGATCATTAACCCTCCTGTCAAAGATGTCCTAAATGACTGTTTGAGGGCTTCACAAATCAGGTCCACTGTTTGTAGCTTAAACGCAGTATACGTAACTCCATGGTGTTACAACATCAAGATCTCTCAGGAATGTGCTTTTTGTCTCAACTGACACTAACATCTCTGCATCTCTCTCTCTCCCCATTTCTTTACCTCAATAATGTATTTGAATCTTCCTTGTCTTTCTCTCCTGTCCATCCCGCCTGCTTGTGTCCACTGTTTGTCTGTGGCTTGGCTTGACTCCCTCATGTCGCTGTGCTTGTGTGCATCTGTACCACCAGTCTCTTCACCTCCGCTCTCCCTCGCTCAGTCCTCCCAACCCTACTTCCTGCACCCTGCCCTCCCTTCCTCCCGCCCAGGCTTCTGTAACTCGCAGCCCCTTGTAGATCCCTGGTCTCAGAGACATGTAGGTTTGGACGAACGGGGAGACAAAGACTGGGGCCATGGTGCCGGCTCGGATCATGAAGATGATTCAGTATTTGGATTTAGAGATCCTCCGGTGGATTTTGGTGCTGGATTTTCTCGTTACCATGGGGATATTTTCAAAGAAAACCCTCACTCTGCAAATAATCGCATCAGTGGATCTAAAACCAACAAAGGAGACTTTGTATCTGAGTCGTTCTGTAACTTTGACTCCCTTTACAGCGGTGACTCAGAGAAGCGGGACACCACCCTCACTGAGCCTGTGGGACCCGGCTGCACCACGCCGTATAAGAATATAGATGTTATGATGATGTATTCAAATGGCGGCGGTGCTGTGGGTTCTCTGTACTCAGACCAGAACCCTACCAGAGCCAGAACGTACAAAGAGCTGCCGCCTCTCCCCACATATTACCTGTACTCCCCTAAAAACTGCCCGCTTCACCAAGGTGCCCCCCCTCGCCTTTCCCCTATTGGTGCCCTTTCCCCTCCCCGGCGCTCTGGACCGATGGGCTCTCGCCTCCACTCCCCGCTTTCCCCCCGCTCCCACACCCTGCCTGCCCTCGCTGCTCCACTCTACTACCCATATCTTTACCCTCCTATTCCGCCCCGGGGGGGGGGGGGGGG
>JARVGQ010001306.1:16018496-16028554 GCA_031762355.1 Hypsolebias martinsi | reverse complement strand
CCCCCGGACCGAGATTTGAACCGGGGACCTGCGCGCTGAGAGGCAGCAGCTCTACCAGTTGTGCCACCGTGCTGCCCCATCCATTTTCTTTACCAATTTTCCTATTCAGGTCGTGGGGCGATGCCTATATCCAGCTGCAGGGGTTCCCAACACTGGTCCTTGAGGAACACCCTCCTGCAAGTTTTAGTTGTTTCTCTGCTCCAACACACCTGATTTTAATAATAAATATTATAATAAATGGGTGATTTCTGCAGAACACGAGGAAATAATTAAATCACTGAATCAGGTGTGTTGGAGCATGGAAACGATGAAAACATGCAGGATGGTGTTCCTCAAGGACTAGTGTTGGGATTGGGAACCACTCTAAGTCTCATAAAATTAGTTTTTATTAAAATGCATGATTATATTTCCATTTCAATGGTGTCATGTTTGTTAGGAAAATGATTATATGGGTTGACATATAATCAGCTTGATAAATCTTCTCTGCCAATGTCACTCAGCTCGTTCTGTTATTGACTCTTGGTGTTTATTGGACTGAATGATCAATTTATCAAAAATGTTCATTTGACAAACAGGAACCTCCGTAGCATGTGGAAGAACCATACACAGCCACAACAGTCTGACAACTACTGACAAATATGATCATGTAGGGCTAAATCTGGCACATTTATTCCCATTTTCTGATAAAATAAACGTTCCAAAAAAGCACACTCACCACTGTAGGCAGAAAAGACGCAATTCTCTGTTTCAGGCGGCCTGAGTGAATAGGATACTCAGTAAGATACTGATCTTATATCAGCTAAACAGGACAAAAACATATCTAATGCTGAATAAACTCACAGTAACGCCGCTTCCTCTTCAGGGGGACAGCAGGCTGTCGGTAAAGCTGTGACCAAATCAGAATGACATTGAAAGTCAAATGAAAATACACACTCTTCAATACACACACTTCAATATACAATTAAACCAAATGTGTTCTCGCTTTGTCAGTCTGCGACACAGAAGCACAACTGTACCTGGTCCTGCTGCCACTGCCACATCACATCGTACGGCAACTGGAAGTGAATTCGCTTCAGTCTCAAGTACTTTCCTGGAGAAGATTTAGGTTGTTTGAATCAGTTTGACGAAAGCAGCATTTCTCGAAAGACTATGCACAACACACGCCCAAGTTTAAACCAAAGGTGTTAGATAATCTTTTAGCGCTCGGCGTATGTGATGGGTGACTACAACGCCAAATTTTGCTTCAAAATCTACAATTGACTGATATATCATTTTTCTTTTGGCTAATGTTGATTAGCTGTGGTGGCCATCTTGAACCAGGTTTAGACACAGGAAATTACATTTTGGTGGTAATAAACCTAAAGCAGAACTCAGATATTCCTCACCAACGTGTATGGGAGCAGGTAAAAGGCTGAACTTGTGCTCCCCCGGTGTGTACTCCAGATTATCGCTGCCGTTCTGGGCTTCGGAGGGGGGACTGAGACAGACGAGACAAATACGTTTTAAAAACGTCGTGAAAAACGTGACAAAGCATTGCTGAAGAAACTTACTCTGTGGTTTTGTAGTCGTCCGAGTAAAGCCCAGCTCTCAGAAACGTCTTCGTGGGAGGCCCGTCCGATCTGTCCTCCCTTCGGACGATCGCTGGCTGGGACGGCGCCTGGTCGATGTCCGACTGGCTGAGGAGTTCAGGGAGCGTGTCGCTCTCCGACTGATCGTTGTCGAAACTAAACAGGGAGCATAGAGAGAGGCAGAATGATAGAGAGGAAAAAGAGACAGACAGAGAGGGCACTGGTTTAGCACACAGTGCTGAAAACGGCGAGTTAATACGACAGAAGTGAGCGGTTGTCTTCAACATGCAGGTCGACGAGCTGCGGCGTTCACCTCTCATGGCCAGGAGAGGCGCCGTGTTTTCTTTTGCGACCTCTCTTCCTCCTGGCCTCCAGCTCTGCAACCTGCTGTGCAGCACTGCCTCCTCCTCCTCCTCCTCTCTCTGGCACGGTGCCCTCCGTTCTCCCTCCCGCATCTCTCCCGTCTCTGCTCGCTGGCAACAGGTCGGGCGGCGGCACAAACGGAGATGCAGATGAAAACGTGGGGGAGGATGCGGTGGCAGAGGCAGAGGCGGGAGGCAGCGGGTGCTTCCTGGGCCGGCCGGGCCCTCGCTTGCTTTTCACAGGAGCTGGCACACTTCGCTGCTGCCCCCGGCTTCTCGAGTCACCTTGTAAACCTGCAGTCGAGTGGGAAAAAAACAGAGAGGCAGGATGGGGTGGGGGTGGGGGTGGAAAGGAAATAAGACAGATGTGGATCAGTGATTGAGCTGGCAGGAGGTGTGAGGTGAGCCCAGTCTGGGCAGAGTCATGTGGACGGACCACAGATTAGGTGAGTCACAACATTTCCTCTGACCGGATCACTTCTGGGAAAAGCATTAAAATGATCTACGAGCGGCGCGCACACGCTCCTGCACACTGTTTGTGCACGTTCAGTCAAAGCGGAACACGGTTTAGAATGAGAGGAAAAAATAAAAACCCACTGAACGTTCTTCCCTTTCACTTTCCCGCATCATGAACAAATGTATTTCACCTCTAATAAAAAAACATTTCCCCTCACGAGCTGTGTTTTTTTTTATTGCCCTGCTTTTGACCTCCTCGCTTCTCCTGCATCAGTCTCTCCTGAGGTCATCCATCTTGTTGCTCCATTTTCCTCCCTGACAAGACTGACCACTCTTTCCTTACTGGATTTTTCCAAGTCAAACAGGTCCCTGCTGGCCAGCAGTGAAGAACAGGCCAAGCTTTAAATAGCAGACGTGGTGGCTAACTTACGACTGCGCTCGCCTGAGGGTCGCTGCAAACCGGGACCGTTTCAAAGATTCTCTGGCAGATTTCCACTCAAGATATTGCCTTTCAAATGTGACCTTTTCATTAAAAATAATCCTACAGATGCAGCTGTGCAGGTGCTAGGTGTTCAGCTCGGGCAAAAAAAGTGAGCCTGAAAGTGTCTATAAAAAGAAAAGAGTCTGATTTCTTTTCTTACACCCTCCAGGCTTCGATGTGTTGTGGCTCAACACCTGAGAAAAAGCAGCGCTGTCGCTATATCGGGCCGACTGCTGGTGCCAGAGTTTCATCACCGCAGTGTGCAAATATAAAAATCTGTCACACTGTGCAAGTGAAAAGGAGGCGCTCTGCGTAAACCTATTTTCTCAGCTAGCTCTCATTTGGTTCCTATTGTCATATTTCAACGGCGCTGGAGCCTCAGTCTCATTGAGATTACTGTCAGTGTTCAAAATGTGCTCACATTTTCTGCCTGTGAGGCAATAACCAAAGACAGCTGTGGATGCACACGGCTCAAAAAGCAGCACTTTCCGTAGAGCTTCTTTTTGAGTGTTGGCAAAATATCTCATGAACCACGGAACAAATTTTCACAAAGCTTGCAGAACGTAATCATTAGATATGCCTTTACAGCTGATTAATGTTAAGAGTTGACACAATTCAATATGGCTGCCACCGCCAACTGACCTTAAAGAACGCAAAGATGGTCATAGCTCAGTGAATTTTATAGATATTCCCCTGACATCAGGTGTGCAAGCAGCTGAAACAGATTCCTAACACAAAGGTTTAGCATTAGACTGGTTACCTCATTAACCTTTGGTGCCAGCCCAATTCAAAATGGCTGCCACAGCCAACTGACCCTAAAAAACACAAAAATGGCTATAAATATATATAATACTGTATATCAAATTTGATGTGGTTGTAGCCGAGACGCAATCGCACGGCTTACTTCAAGAGCTACTCGTATACCACTAACTGTAGGTGTCAACCTTGCTTATCTGTTAGCAAAATATCTCATGAGCCACTAAATGGATTTTAGTGAAGCTTTCAAAAAGTTACTGGAGGATGTACACCTGTACCTGCAGCTGATTAACTTCAATGCGATTCAAGATGACCGTTAATGGACACTAAGCTAAGCTAATGGACATTAGCCAACACAATACTGAGCTAAAGTTTGTTGTGGTAGTAGCTAAAAGTTATCTCCAAAACAGTTTCCAGCCAGAAAGAGTTGCAGCAATCTGCTCCCAACACGCACACGTTCATGCGTCCTCACCTGCTTCCCTCCTCTCTGTCCACGCCGGCTCGTCCCTCCTCCACGACCTCTCTCCACTTCCTGTATTCCTGAAGGCCGATCCGCTCCTCAGACCCCTCGCCGCCGTCGCCATGGCAGCAGAAGTGAACAGGTTGGTGTGTGTCGGGGAAAGGGAAGTCCTGTACGGGTGCGGCTCGTCGTCATCGTCCTCCCTGTCCGATGTGCTCCGCCTGCCCGCGGGCCGCTCCCCGGTGAAGCACGGCCAGCTGGGCTTTCCGAACCCCGGGCTTCCTAGGTTCCTAAATTTCGCCCAGCTTTGACCCAAGCCGCCCCAGCCTCCTCCGAATGAAGACAGGTGCGAGGAGCCCAGCCGCAGGGAGGTGAGAGGTGAGCTTTTGTATCGCTCTGCTGAAGACGACAACGATGAAGCAGCAGCAGAGAAGAGGTCAGTTCCGTTCTGGCGTAACCACGGTGATTCTTTGGACAGCATGCTCCCTGACCTTCTTGAACTTCTCCTGCCCTCGTCTGCTTGAACGAACCCTGACTGTGACTTTGAAGCAGCCGGGACTTCTCTTTCCACTCCATCGTCCTCTTCGTCATCATCCACATTTTGCTCAAAGCGCCTGTGACAATGTTTATGTTTGGGCTCACTCCTCCCCCACGCACAAGAGAGACTGGAAGTGAAGGCCGAGCCGCTGCCTCCTCCTCCTCCTCCTTTGCCGCCTGCCCCTAAACCTCCCTCCACCTCTGCTCCCAAAGCTCCCTCTCGCAGCAACCGACTCCTCCTCCTGTGGAATCTGGCCGGGTTGAGGAGGAAGTGGGCATGGTGGGGCTGATGCAAGGCATACTGGTGTGGTGGTGGAAGCGGGTAGGAGCCGGGAAGGTGGTGGTAGAGTGTGGGTGGTGCTGTGGGGTAGCTGCTGTAAAAGCCCACATTGTCAATGGTTTCCTGGAATTTCGAGTGGCAGCTGCACTGCCTGCGGTCCAGTTTCCTGCTGCAGTGGCAGGGGTAGAAAGACTGAGGGCTGAAGGAGGAGCCGGTGGAGAAGGACGAAGGGTGAGGCGAGTAGAAGCCGTTCAGATTGATCCTGAAGATGTTCGAGCGGAGCGAATGAGAGGAGGACGGGCTAAAATGTCGTCTTCCTCCAGAAGCGCTTTTGTCAAAGCCTGACCCCAGTCCTGTCCTTGCCCAGCTTCTCCGTCCAATGTGGACGTCACCGAACTGCGTGACCAGATCGTCCAGCTCCGCCAAAAACTCTGGATCCTGCATGAGCAGCTGCTGGTGTTTCTTCTTGTGTTTGTTCTTCTGTCTCTTCACAGCGCCGTGCCCAAGGCAGGAAGCGTAGTCGGGCTGAGTGCACTTGTTGTGTCCCGGACAAGGGCACAGGCACGTATACGAGGAGGGACAGTCATAATCCCTTCGCCTGTGTCGGTGTCTGTGCCGTTCCACAGAGTTTAAGGTGCCAATTGCATTTGAGTGTCTGGACAGGTGAGAGGTGGGGGATGAGACCGGGGAAGGAGGAAGTCTCTGACGCCCTACAGTCACCCCTGACCCTTGACCGAACCGAAGTATTCCTCGAGCTCCCCTAAACTCCCCTCGCTCTGAGACGCTGTTGTTATCAGTTCCGATTCCGCTGTCGCTCGGCAGCGTCTCGTCGCTGTGGGACTCGCTCCTGGGGGAAGGAGTGGCCTCTTTCAGATGGCTGGGAGAGCCAGGGGTGAGGTGTAGAGGAGTGGCACAGGAAAGCATACATGTAGACTGGTGGAAGGGGAACTGATGTCTCCCCTGACATGGACAACTCTTCTTCACAAAGGGAGAGAGGGAGGAAGAGGAAGGAGGCCGAGGGGATGTACAGGAGGAGGTTGGGGAAGGCAGGGAGAAATGGTGAGAAAAGAGGAAGGAGGACGTTGGTTCCGTGAAGCTGCCATCACTGTATGGACTTTGGGCTCCACTGGAGTGGGTAAGAGACGGGGAAGGGAAGGGGTGAAAGGGTGGAGGCTGGTTAGATGAGAAGAGAGATGCTTCAGAGTGACTGGTAAACAGAGACGGCTGAGCGGAGCACTGGGAGCTGGAATTTCGGTTAGCTGTTTGGGATTTGGGCTTGCGTCCTCGCCTCTTGCCCATGTAAATGGTCCCTCTCTTGCTCACATTGATCTGAGGGCCCAGCTTGCTCCCGAATGAGGAGGACAGGGCTGAGAGCGTGTGAACCGTTGTAGCCTCAAACGGTTTACACATTCCCAGTGAGGTTTTACCATCAGCTGCCTCCACTCCCCTTCCCTCCTTCCTCGCATAACCAGACATTATTGCTTTGTGAAGTCTCCTCTTCTTCCTTTTCTTCATCTCGTTAATCAGTCGCCTGATCTTTAGCTGCCTGCTCGCCTTTTCAAGAGGATGAAAGCCTTTGCTCCTCTCGACGTGATCCAGTACATTTTCACCGTCATCCACAGGGAGGGCCCGTTTGGGAGGACGGCCACGCTTCTTGAGGCTTGAGCTCGGCTGCGAGGTACAGTGCAGTGCTGGCTCCAGCACAGGGGCTTTCTGAACTCTGTCATGCTCAGCAGGAAGCTCCTCGACTGAGCTATCGTTCGGTGAAAGCCGAGGAGGAGGAGTTTCATCTAAGCTAAAGCTGTGGGATTTTGGTCGGCCCCTTTTCCGAACACTGATCGTGGCGAATACTGAAGCAGTGGGGCTTAAATCCGATGCGGGGTGGGTTTGTTTTGGAGTTGGAGGTTTGACTGTAGAAGACAGTTGGGAGGAGCAGCTAGATGTGGAGCCAGAGGGTGGTAACTGTGACTCATCACTCTGATGAATAGTGGTTTTGTCAGGAAACGACGCCTTGGTAATCTGAGGAAAACTTGGTGAGGGATTATGTAAAGTCTCTGAAAGGACTTCCTGGCTGTCCATCCTGTGGGCACGATGCACCAGCTTCGTCCAGCTGGGCCTTCTAGCTTTGCGTTTCTTCAGTGGCCGGCTGTCCTGTTCTTGGGGTGAAGAAGGGGGAGAAATGGGGACATGGGCAGAAGGCGAAAGCAGAGGGGGAGGAGCGGACGAAGTGGAGTGGGCTGGAGGCACAGCTGAACGTCTCGAGACGTCTTGTTCTTTTGATTTACTGGGATCACCTGTTGAAGGCTCGGCTTGTTTATCTGGCTTGTCCTCTGTCTTTTCCTTCTCTGCCGCTACTTTACAGGTTTTATCTTGTTTACAAGTTGCTTCACCACATTTGACAGTATCCACTGTCCTTTGACCATCTGGACTGAGCTTTTCCCTCTTTTCAAGCTTTCCTCTCTCAGTCTTTAGCTCATCCTCCCACAAATCACCAGTTCTTTGTTTCGGAGCCTTTTCTTTGTTTCTTGATTTTCCATCCTTCCCCTTCTCTCTCTTCTTTTTTGTTCTGTCATCCTTCAGTTTTTCAGTCTTCTTTCTCCCAGCTTCCAGCTTATCTTGCTTTGAGTTCTTATCTTTCCGCTTCTCTTTCTTAGCTTTCTTTTCTTTTTCTCTCCTTTTTTCTACTGGGGGCTGCTGCGAGAGATCCTGATCTTTGGATTGAGTAGAAGAGAGATCCACGTCAGGGGAAAACTGGGATTTGGGGGAGACTGGACGACGAGGCGGCGACTCCGGCCTACTCTTACCCGACAGTTCTTTATGTGAGCCCGAGGAGACTTGAGGCCTTGCTGAAGAGTCCGTAGAAGAAGCAGAAGAAAGAATGACGTGTTTTCCAGCTTTGTTTTTCGAAGAAGTGCCAAGGACATTTGCAGAACTTCTCCCATCTGATAATCCCTTCTGTTTTGCTGCCTGAACCAAACCATTGTGTTTTTTGGAGCTGCTCCCTTCATTCCTGGTGTCCAGCGTGGAGACTTTTGGGTTGCTTGTGGCGAATCGAGCGGTTGAAGCTGTCTGGTCTGTTAGGGGTGAGCAGGGTTTAGGTCCTGCAGGGACAGGCTGACCATTGACACTTGGATGCTTGTCTTTTTTCACTCTCTCCGATGACCCATTTGAATTCTCTTCTGCCTTGTCGGCCAGCTTGATGGGAACCTGGGGAATTCAAACACAGACAGAAATATGACTTTGACATCCATCCGGCTGCTGCAGACAGAAGTAAAGGACATTCGAAACGAGACAGTGGCTGAAAATATTGTGTTATTGCCCGTCTATTTAAAGAGAGCGGGAGGATAAAATGACTCAAGCAAGATGTAGAAACGAGGGCAAACTGCAGAAAAGGAGAGAGGTAGGTGATGAAAACAGGAATGGGGTCAAAAAAGGAGAAATGCAAAGGCAGAGAAACGGAGTGGGACCAGGACAGAAGGAGGGAGTGAAAGATAAATGAGAGCAACCAGAGAAAGGAGTAAAAATAGAATAGAGGAATAGATCTAGAGAGCCAAGCAGCAACTGAACGAGACACAGAGAACGTTGCTATTGGTAGCTATAAATTGCCACTAACACTGAAGAGACGGCTTGACATTTCATACTCGTTTTGTAATTTTGTTATGCATCTGCTTGAGTGGCGTTTGAGCATCTAAAGCTATAAGCTCCCCCCTTGGGTGATTATCATAAGAACCGATGGTCCAGTGCTTGTAATAACTCCAAGTGGTTGCCGTGCTGTTGTCCTATTTTTAGTCCTGTTAATTCGAATGCGCTGCTTAGGTTTCAGTGCCGAGACAATAGCCTGTTTCATGACAGAGCTGGGGTGACTTTGCACCATTTTGGAGCATCTCTGAGGCTGGGGGTGAACTGTAAAAACCAGAACAAGAGCAGCTGTAAATGTGTTTAATTAATAATAAATAAAAACCTTCATTTGTCTCCTCCAGTTCAAGCGAATGCCGTTCAGTGCCAGATTTACTGCTGGCAGCTGGCTGAAGGGGAACTTTATATGTTTCCAGTACATTTAACCTACCTGCTTGGTAGTCTTGGTCCCTTGGCTGGTTGTTGTAGGGACTGAGGCTGGGGTAGACTTTGCTGAGGATAATGACAAAGGTCGTGGTGATGAAGATGACGATGTCAGAGGTTGTGAAGCAGCTGATGCAGTCTTTTTGGATGTGGCCTGGGCAGCATCCAAGCCCACACGCTGTCCTCTGCTCGCCTCATTTGTGGTTGAGCTGCCTTTACTCTGCTGGATGGGTTTTCCTTCTCCATCTGGCCGCAGCAGTCCCCCCCTACCTTGTCTCTGGTAGGTCCTGATGGTGGGCTTGCACACATAGCTCTCCAAACTCTTTGGCAGCTTTTTGGTGCGCTTGGCTTGGAGCCCAATCCGGACTCGTACGTTCCCCTCGGGGCAGCTCGTCTCCCTGCCAGAGATCTGCAGCTCCTGTTGCCCTACGCCTCCACAGCGCCCCTCGATGAGCACCTCCAGCACTGCTCCCTTGTCTCCTTCCCGCTTACATCCTCTTTTCTCCTCCTCTTTCTTCCCTTCATCCTCGCTTCTCCTTCTCTCAGCCACTTGGTCCTGCTCAGGTGCTGAATTGGCATCCAAAGCGGAGGCGGTGGTTGGAGGGGTCCCCCCCTTCACTCTCTGGTCCATCAGAGAAGTCGGGGGGAGAAAGAAGCAAGGTCCTCTGGAGTTCCCACTATTCGAACACCTGGGCGGGCGTGGTGACAGGTGAAGAGAAGGCTGAAGGAATGGATCAGAAATGCAACAAAAATAGATCCTTTCACCATCCAAGAGCAGCTGAGGTCTTACATCCAGCGAGGAGAAGGTCCGTCGGGCTTGAGCTGTGTGAATGTGAGGCAGAAAGAGAAGGGGAGGAAAAGAGAGAAGCGGAGAGGCCAGAGATTAGTCATTTTGGTGAGCTCAGACGTTGAACAACAGCAGTGCAGGAATTGAGGGGAAAGTCCCCTTCCTGCAGGCAGCTGCAGAGAGGTGCTAAAGTCTGTGTCCACAGAGATGATCTCATCGTACAGAAAGCTCAGGGGCCAATCAACGGAGCAAATTCCCAGAATGTTGGCACTTACTGGAAGTCTAACTCAGAACACCCCCACCCCATCACCA
>JARVGQ010001306.1:15995292-16006428 GCA_031762355.1 Hypsolebias martinsi | reverse complement strand
TGTCGGTACCGGGGCTTGAACCGGCGATCTTCCGATCACAAGCTCACCTTCTTAACCTCTGCGCCACCACTCCCACTTAATTAGCTAAACAATATAAGGGAGCAAAACAGAAGATCAAAATTCTAGCAAAATGAAAAAAGCTAGCAGTTTCATGCTGGAAACAGGTAAAAGAAACACAGCAGCTAAACTTACCAAAACACTAGGTTAAAACTACAAAAGCTGTGGCTAGAAGCAGTTGATGGCAAAACTTTGGCCCAAACTAGCAAAATACAGTACAGTATTTCAAATACAGAATCAGCATTCAACATTACTGTGCTTAAGTTAGAAAAAAAATAAATGAGCCAGTGAATGTTTTTGAATTTAAATTCTTCTTGTATTTTATTTTTTGTTTGTAAAGAAAATGACAACAATACTTTTTTTAAATCATAGCACATGGGAATTGGAGCTTGTACATATACAGTAATGCCAGGAGAGGAGAAAAACAAACTGGAATATCGATACCACTACATGATAGTATCGATACTGTGTTGATTCGCGCATGTGAGTGCGCGCGCGGGCAGGCGGGAGAGGGGCGGGGCTGGTTGGTTGTGTGGGAATGCGATTGCGTCACGGCCATTTTCATGTGGACTGAGGAGGTGAAGCGGAGAATGTTCGCCTCAGGACATCACTGTGGTTCATAAGGAGGCAGCAGGAGGAGGAGGAGGGCTACTTTACGCTCACAAAAATATAATAAAATGGCGACGACTTGGCCGAAGTGAACGCTGCTGTCAGAAGTTCCAGGTCGTCCTCGACGCGTGTGACACGAGGAGAAACGAACAGCTGTTGCTGTAAAGTTTAGCGTCGGAGCAGATTTGACTCACATTTGACTGCAGACACAAGAGTTCTGAGTAAAGATTAAAACAAGTACATAAAGATTAAAACAAGTACTTGTTAGACAAATAGGTCTATAAACGGCGGCCATCTTGAATTAGCTTGCGCATCTACTTAGTCTGAGAGGTTAATAAAAATCCATCCCGGGGAGATATTTTACTAACAGACAAACCAGAATGACCAGTAATTAACGCTAAAGTTTAAGCTAAAAAGCCTGTACAATGTATCGCTTGGAAGTTTGTGTGGTGAATGTCTCATCTAAAACTACTTGTTTGCTGTGTTGTGTTGGCTGCGGTGACCATCTTGAAACAGGTTGGCTCCCTAAAATAATCATTTTTTCCCCCCAACTTTAAAGATTTAATTGCAATGATGCATCCTGTTAATGAGATATTTTGCTAACGGGCAGTTGACAAGTTAGCTAAATGTTTCGGCATCTGTTAGCGCTCAGAAAATGTATTGCAAATTTTAGGTCATCTGTAAAACTCAGATGTAAACGTTGTTGTGTTTTACAGTTGGTGGCCATCTTTGATTTGGTCAACCAGGGGCGATTCTAGAATATGACCTTTAGGGGGTGCTTAGCCCCCAGTGCTGACAATGGCTGTGGATTGAACAACAGCATGGTGGCCAGTGACGTCAGAAGCAACATGTGTTTGTGGGGGCACTGGGTCTGGGTTGAGAAACACACCCTTGAACAATATACAGTACAGTACTAGAAACAATACAAACTTGTTTTAACTGGCCAAGAGGTAATGATCTGAAATATAAATGAAGTTCAGACAATTGTTAGAACTACAAAAATGAAAAAAAAAAAAAAGGTTTCTCAAGTAACGGCCGATTTCCCAAAATTGAGGAAATGGGGGGCCGATTTATCGGTGCACCCATAATCATTTACCTTTTAAATTTGTTTATTTTGTTGCACTGAATCATAAATGCAATAAACAGAGCCCAAACCCAGAACCGCCTGCCAAAAATAAAAAAAAAAACTTTTTTTAACGTTATTTTTCAGGGGTTCTGAGTTAAAAATTAGGGGTGCTTATCGCACCCACCTAAAAGAAGATAAACATCAACTATAAAAGTTCATGAGTTGTCTGTTTACATCAAACTTTAGCTTTTGTTGTAAGTTTCGTTAAAATTCATCGAGCGGTTCATGAAATACATTGGAACCATAAAAATGCAAATGCACCAACAGACACAGGAAGAAAACATTATGGTCCACCTTTGCCTTTCAGCAGCAGAAGATACTTTTCCACCAGCAAACTCCTGATCATTAAATTTGGGTTTTTCGGTGGTCTTATAGCCTGTCGCTGAAGTACAACGCTGATTGTTATCCTCCACTACTATAACATCTGGGAATTATCTGTGTTGAGTTCCTTTGTCTGTTCGTAAAACTGCTCATAAACTAGTTGGCAGAATGCTTTCAAATTATCTATGTTGCTTTTACCTCAAAGTAGAAACTTCTGGAAAAGATCTGAAAATTATGTTAAACTTCACTTGGTGGAAAATTGAAATTAATTCATATTTTGATCCCATGGTTATTACATTATAATAATTCATTATTTATTTATTTATTTATTTTATCCCTTTACTTTAGATTGTTTATTAGCCCACTAGGTGAATCTCTGCTTTCACATTTGAGGGTCACAGTAATATTGACAGCAACCTGAGAACCCACATGTGCTGTGCACAAGTAAACATTTGGTACAGAACAGAAGAATCAGCCGCTCCAGGGCTGAGTATGACGCAGGCTCAATCAAAACCAAGGCGTTGTTGGCAAATGGACCAGGCTGACACTCCTTGGAATCTATCCGGTAACAAAAAATAAGAAACACACCCTGTTGTTGTGCACGGGTAAACTTTTAGGAAAAATGATAACAGGGCGGCATGGTGGCTCAGCTGGTAGAGCTGCCACCTCTCAGCGAGGACACCAGGTTGAATCCCAGCCAAGAGTCTTTCAGAGTTTGCATGTTTTCTCCGGGCATGCGTGCGTTTTCTTCGGATACTAATGGACAAAAATGTTTTTTTCATTCAACCTTTATTTAGGCAAGTTAATCCCATTGAGCCTCGAGGACTCATAAGAGAGACCTGGTTTCAACAAAGAATGATGACAACAGCGACAACAATAGACAATCATAAGAAAGGCATACAATTTTTTTTTTTTACGAGTTTAAAAAAAGATGTCAAAGTAGCAAAACAGACTGATTATAAGGCAAATGAAGAAAACTATGTTAGGCTGATTGGTAACTCTAAATTGTCCCTAGGTGTGAGTGAGAGAGTGGTTGTTTGTGTCCCCGTGATGGACTGGAGACCTGTCCAGGGTGTCCCCCACTTCTTGTACAGTGACTGCTGGATATCAGCACCAGTGACCCCCACAATCTGAAAAGGAAAAAGCGGGTAAAGATAATGGATGGATGATCAAAACAAACCAAAAAAGTAAATAAATAAGTACATTGCACCATGTCTGACAGGCAGATTTTTGCAGACATGACCAAAAACAAATTATCATAGCTGGTTACTGAATGTAAAAAATTTTAAAATTGTCATTAAATATTTTTTTTTTGTTAAAAAATGAATTGCTGAGTTTTACAAAACTAAAGACCATCAATAAATGTTTCAGAAGCCATTTAATTATTTTTTCAGGCAGTTTTGCTTTGAGATGATGGAGATGTGCAGAGAGGGTCAGAAAGAACGCCATTGTGTCTTTATGGGTTTAGAAAAAGTATATGACAGGGTGCTGAGAGAGGAGGTGTGGTATTACATGAGGAAATCTGGAGTGGCAGAAAAATATGTTTGACTGGTACAGGACATGTATGAGGACAGCTTAGACTGGTATGGTACAGCAGGACACCTCGCTGTGGTGACTCCTGAAGAGGGAACAGCTGAAAAGAGGAAGTAAGGTGGGACAAGTTAGCTGGAGGTTAAATAAGTATCAAATATCAGCTGATTAATCAGTTTGCATTTGTTCCTGGTTTACTAAGGCTGCAGAGAAGTTGAGTACCAAATGACTGATCGCTCATCTAAATTAAAGCCAGTCTGCTTCCTTTTGCTCTCGTTGCCACCACCATTCTTCCACAAACTGTTGTCGTTGTAGTCTTAATAAAAAAGCATTTGATACCTCAGATCATCATGTTTGTTTTTCTAGACGGATTCACTTTGAATAAGTGACATACAAAGATCCTTCAAAACCTGTTTGCAAGTAAAGAACAGAAAACAGGTGTGTAAACACACACACACAATATTTGTACTAATTTGATTTTTTTCCTATTTGCTGTTTTTCTGTCAGGCCGCCTGGTCATTTGAGGGTTGGTAAATAATTAACAGATACAAATATTGTTAATAAAATAATTTTACTTAATAATAAGTGTGCAAAATCCTACAACAGCACTTTAGGGCCATGCTTAAAAAAAGGGGAAAAAATTAAAGCCATAAAATTAAGAGAATAAAGTCGTACGAGACTTTTTTTTAAACAGTTAATTTTTTTCGTGAGTCTCCAGTTTATCATAAAATGAACATGTTCACTTCTTCATAAAAGTATTGTGGTTAAAAATATTATTTGTATTTAATTAAAATTTTTTCATAACTTTATTGAAATGTATTAACAAAGATACAGACTGTAAAAAAACAGGAATAACTATCTAAAAATTCTGGTATTTGACTTTGTGTAATAATACAGTACAGTACTCTTATTTAGGGTAAGAAATACAAAGTTGAACAGCGGTCTCCAGAAATGTGAGATCTGATTGGCTATTGTAAAATACGTCACTTCCTGCAGCGCATGCGTCCTGTATGACAGTTCCGGCACGTTGACTTCTGCTGCTGGAATTAAGCAATCCGTTTTTCGTCCTTGTTGTCCTGACCCCAGCACGTTTATTTGTAAATGAAATCAGCTGACACCTCTTCCACGTAATATTTTCGAACTGAGCCGCAGGTGAGTCTTTTTTTATTTTGCTGAAGGCTTCACGGCCCGGAAATGTGCGCATCTCCTTAGGGCTGCCGTAGTTAGCTGTTAGCTTAGCTGCCTGTTTACGCAAGGTTATAGGACCCTGTTTGTGAGGCTAATCGTTGAAATTTGCAAAAAATATAACGTTTGTTGTCGTGTTTCAGATCATGGCTCTGCACAGACTCACCCTTCGGCTACGGTCAACAGTAAGATCAACATTTTGTGTGTGTGTGTGTGTTTTTAATTGCACACTAGAAGCGTTCAGGTTCATGTGCACCAATCAGTGTTAACAAGTTTTTATCCTGTAACTTGCGACATGAAATGCGTCTAGTAAAAATAAAAGCAAACAAATGTCGTTAATTTAAACAACAGAAAATATAAAGACAGTATAGGTAAGTCATGTGCAACATACTAACAATAGAAGAGAAAGTATAATGAAAATATTCACTGTAAGAAAAAGTTAACTTTACATTGAAATATTGGACGTAACAGAGAAAGCATCATGTAAATTATTTGATTTGTTCTTCAAAAACTTGTATTGTGTCTACGAGAGGATTTCATATTTGAATTGTTTTTTTGGTAAGGCTGTTCAAACTGGGTTCTGTTCAGGTAACACACGTCCGGGCTCTTCATACCAATGGATCATGCAGACTGCAGCAGGAGGCAGCGGCTCACGAGGAGTCAGAATATGGGTTCTCGGTCCTCAGGACACAAGAGAACGACCCGGTAATGTTTTATAATGACCTAAAGACACTTGAAATATAGCCACTAAAATGCATTATATGATCAAACTTCGATTAGCAAAGGTTCAAAAATCATTATTTACCTCCATCTCCTTTAAAATAGTAATTATTAAATAAGTAATGCATCTAGTGCAGTAAGTTAATAACACTTACTCAGATTAATCCTAATTAAATCAACTGAATTATAAAAAAAAGGATTTAGACGTTCTGCTGGGTCGTATCGTTTCAAAGGGGTTTATATACTTTTTAAAACAAGTTAAATGGCCACATAAGTAATCAGAGATGTATTGTGGACTTTATGAAAATTGATTTAAAATGTCCCTATTTAAAAGGCAATAAAAATGTAAAAAGTGACTGTTTTGCAACAAATATCAATGTTTGCTGTGGCACTATGAATGAAATAAACTATTGTTCCTATTGTGGGTATATTCCTGAGCTGACAGTGGAAGTACAAGTCTGTGTAATAATAACTAAAGATACTACAGTATAAGATTATCATGAATAACATAATAATGTTGCAACAATTCTAAAGGGGAGAATGTAGCACAAAGGGGACAACATTAAAATTTTGGTTTTAAAATGTAAAAAAGTTTTTTGATTGCAGTTGTGCAGCATTAAGCACAACTTTGCTGCACGCTTTCGTTGTTTTGAGGTTTTGAACCATTTTGGTTGCAGCTAAACAAACCTCAGAGGGCAAAAATATGACCCATGCTGGCGCAAAAAGTCAAAGATTTCAGGCTGCAGCATAAAAACGTTCAAGAATTAATTTGAGATTTGTATGATGAGTCCACAAAGACACCACTTGGTGATCTCTTGTACTACATACAGTATACTCTTTAATCTACTGATGAATCCGAGTATGCCTTCACACGTAACTCTTATAAAATTATTATTTTTTTCCATCCAGCTGCTTTTGCGCTGGCTGGGAAATCCCTTCGTTTAACATTTGTCGTCATTGTGAACCACAGGGGTTCCCCTTAAATTCCAGATATCACTCCAGACCAGTAAAATCAGTGTTTTTAAACAGGCACTCTTGTAAACAAAAGCAGTTGTTTGCCAAGTGATAAATCATCACATTTAAACAATCTATAATTTTGAAGGTTTTGAGATGGAGAATTAAAATAATAATAATAACCCAATGTTGAAGAAGTCCTCATTGTGACTCGTTTATCTAATTTCTAATGAAACCCTGTTTTGATTGGGGTCCTTCGAGACTCTTTGTTTTGACAGATGCCATTCAAATGAAATGTTTTTCTCCCATATTTCTCCCCTTTCAGGCTAATCACTCAGAGAAGCTCGTCAACCATTTCTACACCTTGCCTCCCGCTCACACCCGCATCCTGTTCCCTCAAGGCTTCCCCTATCGCTTTCAGCAGCAGGCAAGCGCAGCAATAAAACCATAACACATGATGCGTTTTGACAGCTTTCAGTTTTTAAATGTAAACTAAAAAAATATCGCAGCCATGGGTGTAAATGTTCCCGATGTGCTTCTTAGGTAAAGACGTTTAATGAAGCCTGCATCATGGTGAGGCCGCCAGCCCTGGAGGTCATCTCTTACCTGAAACAAACAGACTTCAGCAAACCTGCCCAGAGATATGTATTCTGTATCCTTCCAAACACACGTTCTGACAGAACAATAAATGTTTTCTTGATTTTTGTCCTTATCAAAGTGTTCAGATGGGTTGAGGGGTAGTGGCAAAACAATATCTCTTTGTCACACTATTCACTTCTGCTACACGCAGGGCTGGCTGGTCCTGCACATTCCTGATGGTGAGGCCAACACAAGTCCCTTTGGGAGCTACAAAGCTTTTATAAGAGTTGATGGTAAACTTTCTGCGTCTCCTCTCCTTTTAACAGCCCACCTGTGGGTGAAGAACTGTAAGGAGCTGCTGCCATCATCCTACAAGGAGTCTCGCTTCGATCAGCCATTACAAGCTACGGCGTGGTTACGCAACTTCAAAACCACCAACGAAGTTGCACTGTCAAAGGTAAAGTTTACGTAATACCTTTGATTTCACTTTATTAACCTGATAACTTGAAAAGCGCATGGGTGGATTAAAACTTTTGGAACATTACAGTGAACTACATCTGTTTTTTAATGCTCTTCCAAGCAGAAATAATTTTTTTAACACTAGGGACTATGGCATCCTGATGCATGCACAATAATCCAGGTAGATTTCATTCAACCTTTAGTTATACAGGTTAGTCTCACTGAGTCACGAGGACTCTTTCACAAGAGACCTGTTTTAGACAGACAACATGAATTGCAGAGAACAATAATGCAACAAAAGCAAATCAATAAAAGTACCGTTAGTTATAAAAACAATCAAATCTAGGTGCCATTATAAAACAAGGTAATATAATAAAAACAAGAACATGTTTGCTTTGATGTTTCTATTGACTGAATTGTTTAAAATCCCTTAAAAGAGATCAAAGTGGACAGCTTCAGATCTTGTTGCAAGGTGTTACAGGAGCGGAGTAAGAAAAGGCCTTTTTGCCGATTTCAGTCCGCTCTGAGGGAACGCTGCAGGTAATGATGACCTGAGAGCGCACGCTGTAACTGCACTTATGACTTGACATGTGGGAGGAGATATAAGAAGGCAGCAGACCAAGGATGGATTTGTAGATGAAAATGAACCAGTGTGAGAGCCTACATGTAGATAATGACCAACTGACCAATGAGTACAGGGTGCAGTGACAGTAGTTGCAACCAGTTATGAATCTTAGAGCACCGTGATAATAGACAGCATTCAACATCTGCCAGCAGCTGGCAGGTCCCTTCGTGTAAATAATGTCACCATAATTTATAGCTGGTAGGAAAGTAGCAGCTAGAAGATGTTTCCTGGCATTCAGTTAAGCAAGATCTGATTCTGAAAAAGAAACCCAGTTTTAATTTCAGTTTTTTTTATCAGGTTTTCAACATGCGATTTAAAAGAGAGATGTGCATTGATTAAAATTCCCAGATATTTGTAAGAATCTACAAACTCAACAGGAGCACCATGCATGGATGAGATGTGAGGAAGAGTTGCTGGCACCGACTTTCTGTATGAAAACAACATCCCTTTGGTTTTGTCAGCATTTAGCACCAGCTTGAGATGGAACAAGTATGTCTGAATGATGTCAACTGCAGACTGTAGACGCTGGAAAATTTGGTGTGTTAGCTTGGTTACAGACACCAGAGTCGTTGGCATAGAGATGCAAGAATGCGTCAGGAATGTTTTGACCTTATAAATTGCAAAAAGAGTGGGTCCTAAAACTGAGCCTTGTGGCACACCATTGGTGACCGTTAAAGATATAGATGAAGTACTGTTGTGTTGAACACATTGCCTCTGATCTGAGAGATAATTATGAGCAGAAAGATTACGAAAGGGAAGTCCAGTTTGGTTTGGTGTTCTACAGATGTTAAGGATGTCATCCTGCCTTGGGAAGGATTCACCAACACCCTAAAAGAAATTTCAGTCCATTATGTTCTGCTGATTCCAGAATCGACTCACGGGGCAGGAGCAGCAACTCTATGCAGAGTCTCCTCAGATAACTGAACACCTCACCTTTTCTCTAAGGTGATTGCTTGTACCTGCAAACTCTTTCTTCTGGTCACGATCCAAATGGAGAGCTTCACCTTACAGCTCAGCTCCTCCATCACCACAACGGACCGGCACAGTCTGAAATACTGTGGAAGCTGCATCGATCTGTCTCTTGTGCTTCATTCTTTTCTCTCCTGAGACACTTGAACTCCTCCACTTGAGGGAGACCTCACTCCCTGTGCACCCTTTTCCAACTGAGGACCGTGGCCCCAGATTTGGAGGTGCTGGTTCTCATCCCAGCCGCTTCACACTCGGCTGTGAACGGCTCCAGTGAGAGCTGAAGACTTACACTTTTAATTATAAAAGAAAAGGTTTTAATCTGTTCCCTTTTTTTTTTGTCTTCTTAGATAAAAACAAAGCATCGCTACGTGTGGACAAAGAGGGAGTTCACCGAGGAGGGGAGTCTGCTGGGACAACTGGTGGATAAGGTGAGTCCTGTGGTTTCTGTGGTTTCCTTCTCTCCACTGAAGCCCTCTCTGGGGTTTGTGGTGATCAGTAGCTCCTGCGATGAGGATGTTGGTGGTCGGCACACACTGATGGAACAGAGGACTCTAAATTTGTGACTTTTTTTTTAATCTGACAGCTTTTGTAAAATAATAAATCAGGTTTTATTTTCCTTTGTTGGATGTTGATTGTCTGACTTCCTGTTATTTTCCATTTGTAACAAATACTTTGAAGACTTGACAAATGATTCATTATTATTGAATTATTCCCTGTTGACTCCCTCACTCCTCCATCTTTACTTCCTTTAATCCCTCTGATGCTTTTTATTGTGTTGCCTTCCACCATGTTGTTTTCTTTCTGTCCTTCACGCTCACTTGTGAAGCTCTGCTGGTGTCCAATCTGCTGCAGGGCATCACTCGCATAAAGAGCAGCAGTGATGTAGTGGGGGCGGTGATGAAGGAGCTCAGGCTGCAGAGCGGGCAACCCGACGCCGGCTTTCGTTTGGCCGTAGCGGTGGACGGGGTCAACGCCCTGTGGGGGAGAACCACCCTCAAAAAGGATGATAAGAGCCCCGTTAGTAAAGACATTCACCGTGTTTTCATGCCTCGAATTCAATGTTCTTTCCTTCATTTTCCTCAGAAGGGTTAAGTGTCTCACTTTCTTCCCGTCTCCAGGTGGATCCAGAAGAGCTCACTTTGATTCATAACCTGAGGAAGCTGATGAAGAACGACTGGGTGAGAATAAGTGGAACGCCGCCGCTCTTGTTTCAGAAGCGTATTGGTTAACGCTCACTCTGTTGTCTCAGACCGGAGGCGCCATCATCACCACGCTGGCTAAGACCGGGTCGGTCCACACTCCAAAAGATGCCTACTTGCCTCACGAGCTGCTTGGAGAGGTTAGAAGACTTTTTATTTATTTTAATCGTCTCTTTCATCTTCTGTAGTGCTCTCATGCTGCCACAGCAGATTTACTGTGTGGATGTTTATGAAGCAGTCACTCTAATGTGATCCATTTTTCTCGTTCCACAATTTTTGTGCTATTTCAACAAATCATAAATCAAAACATTCAGCTCGTTCAGGACAATCCTGCTATGACTTTTGGTATTGGCGCAACTTTAGCTTTTTGAAATATTTAGCCTTTTCTGCCATTTTTGTTTCCCAAAGAAAATGAATTGAGCTCATTTTACATCCTTCACATTTTTAGACCTTTTACTGCTACTTTCACATTTTGTTCTGGTTCTGCTTCCTTGTGCAAATTTAAACTTTTTCAGCCACTTTCAGCTGTTTTGTGCTCCTTTCAGGCTAACTACAACATTTTTGTGCTTCTTCTACCTTCTTTCTGATCATTTTAGCTTGTTATGCTCCTTTCAGCTTATTTATGCAAGTTTCAACTTTTCCTGCCATTGCAACTACCGTATTTTCCGCTGTACACGTCGCACCGTCGCATCAGTCGCATCAGTCGCATCAGTCCAATTATGTCCAATAAAGTGGAAAAATCCATAAACATGTCGCACCGCTGTGTAAGACGCATCTATTATGCGTCACCGCTGACGCGTCGC
>JARVGQ010001306.1:15884297-15904205 GCA_031762355.1 Hypsolebias martinsi | reverse complement strand
ATATATACAGGCAGTCCCTGAGTTACGGCGCCCCCTACCTATGGCGTTTCGGACTTACGGCGCCACCCCAGTGACGTCATCACACCTCACGTTGCCTTTTTTATGCAGCATTTTATGGGGGTTTTTTTCAGGGTTTTTTAGGGTATTTTGTTAGCTAACTGCTTGGATATAGGTAGGCTTGTGGATGTAAAGTCCAGGATGTAGGTTCACAAGAGGCAAGAGCCCCATGTGTAGGTGAGGAGACCCAATGAATAGCAGACTCTAGGACTGTTGACAAGAGTCAAGGACTGCGAGAACCACAAGGAGAACACAAAGGTTAGTAACACTTTTACATAGAAGGAATCACACTAGAAGGTTGAACGGTGGCACAGTTGGTAGAGCTGTTGACTCTCAACGAGAAGGTCACCGTATCAAATCCCAGCCGGGGTCCTTTCTGGGTGGAGTTTGGACGTTCTCTCCACGCATGTGTTGGTTTTCTCCGGGTACTCCGTTTTTTTTTCCCCACAGGCCAAAAACATGCATGTTAGACTGATCGATGACTAAATTGCCCCTAGGTGTGAGTGAGAGAGTGAATGGTTGATGTGTCCCTGTGATGGACTGGAAATCTGTCCAGGCTGTCCCCTGCCTCTTACACAGTGATGGCTGGATATGGGCACCAGTGAACCCCATGACCCAAAAAGGAAGAAGCGGGTAAAGATGAGGGATGGATGAATACCATGTGACAAACAATGTCCCGGCGTGGAGTTCTGGTTCCACTCTGCCTTATGCACCAGCAGAGCCTCATCAATTGAATGGGAACAGCTCTGGGTGAATAACTCCTCCCTGCCACTCAAAAGCTGCAAAAGGTGGTTAACACAGGACAAACAATGACCTGGGTGCATGTGGCGAAAGACATTCATTGCTGCTGTTAGTTGGACTGATGAAGCCCTCCAGATGGAGGGTGAAACGTTTCTATAAAAAAGAAACTGTCCAGCTGAACCGACTGAGAATGATTGGATTTGGTACCTGGATGATTGAGCATGAACTTTGTTACTGTCAGTTTAGTTTCTGCACCTGGTCGATCTGATGAATACAGTAAAGACCGCTTGATTTTCATTTTATTTTACAAATTCACATTTGATTGTATCTTAAGCCGCTGCACAAAAAAATAGATCTTAAAAAAGTTCTCTGTTTACTCCCAACATCCGCCCTTTTTTGTGGGTGTAAGTTGTCGTGGCAGGACTGGCTGAGGAAGCAAAAACTTCACTGAAGAGAAGTGAAAAAAACTGAGGACAAACATAATGATAGCACAAGAAACATGGAAAAAGAAATACATCCTGACAAGTCCAAGAGCCATCTAAAACAGGTAAGATATTATCTGTTCATATTGTTTTCTATAGACAAATCTGAACTTTCACTTAAAGATCCAGTTGAGTGTTTCCTGGTTAAATCACATCAACCATCGTTTTTTAAATTTATTTCATAATTAAAGACTTTAAAAGTGGACAGCTGGAGATTATTTTGGACAATCAGATTATAGTTTTCTATCGTCTCTGCTCTGTCTGCAGCACTTATGGTAACAATAGGACAAAAATGCACACTTTCCCTCCGTTGGTAGACATTCTGACCCAGAAGAAAGAAGAATCTGGACTTGTTTTAATTGATGCGTCTGCCTTTTCTTTTTTCCTTTCTTTTTCAGGACAGATTTACATTTTAGAATGGAATTTCTGTGGTTCGTATTACTATTAGCTGGCACGTCCGTGGGATATTTTGTCAATTTTAAGTCAACGTCAGACAAAGGTGATCTCTGTGTAGATGTACAATTGGAGGGCAGCTAAAGGTCACGGCACCAGCGTGCCACATTTTATCTGTTCAGATGTGAATCTAGTGAAGGAGGAGTGTTTGTCGAAAAGCCTGTTTCATTTTTTTTTCCCCCACCAGGTGCTCCAGAAATGTCAATCCTGTTGGTTTAGACAGGAGCTGTGCCAGAACTTCACACCCACCGAAAGATTATTTTAATGTGTTTCAGTTCGTCTGCTTCTTCTCAACATGATTTTTGTTTTTATCGCACGTGTGCCAAAAATTTAATTTAGCAGCTTTGAGACTTTTTCATGTGTTCACATGTTCTTAATGTAACTTGAACTGGAAATAATAAAGTGACAGTTCAGCTCTTCTGAAGTGTATTTCTGTGGAAAGAGTATGAAGAGTTTGTACCAAGAGTTATCTACAACAGGCAAGATGTTAGCTGTTCATAACCTTTCTACAGGATCCCACTTGAGAACATCAGAGCTGCTGTGTCCTTTTAAAAACTGCAGCTGTTTAGGACAACAACAAGCTAAAGGAAGAGGAGAGGAGCTGAACTTCCTGCATGAGGTGTCAAAATGTTAACGCCTCTGCACAGTGACAAGCAAAGAGATGGATTAAACCTAAAAACGAGCAGACCGCCAAAACGATCTGTTCAAGATGTTTAAGGTCAAAGATGTAAAATTTGGTGTTTTTATGAAAATCTTAAAGATGAACTTGTTTCTGCAGTTTTAATTGGTTTGCTACGACTTATTTTATTAAAAGGGCTGAATGATGCAATATACACACCTCCCTGGTTCTCTTCGCCCACAAACCTACTTTCAACAATTACAGGGAGCAGTTAACTAGAGTTTATTTTTAATTATAGTCATTAACTGAAAGTCTCACCGCAAACAGAGTCTGTGAACTATGGCAAACAGTTTCAGGCAATAGAAGACTGAAGGTGGTTAGAAATAGTTGGGGTTGAGGGTTGGAAGACAGAGGAGATGTTCTGCAACAACTTCAAGCGCTCATTAAGCACCAGCTCCTCCAAGAATAAAAAAAATCAGCCTCTGTTTTCTGTTTCTGCACATAAAGACTCTGCAGTGAGTCTCAAACGTTTTGGAAGTGAATCTACAAAACCTGGCTGAAATGAGCTGCTATTTGAGGAGAAAGCAAAAAGGCTCGTAACAAGAAAGTTCATGCTCAGTAATCCAGGTGTCAAATCCAGATTGTCCAGATGACCTGATTGAGAGTTATCAGAAAAAGGCTCGTAGTTTCATCATGTTTTTCTAGACGTTGAGTTGTAAAAGTGGATGAATCAACATCTGGGCCTGTATTGCATTAGATTTTATTAGAACCTGTTCACTGATTATCAGAAAATGAAATAAATTTGATACTAATTACTGGAAGAAGAAAAAAAAACACTGGATCTTGGAATCAAATTGGCTTGCATATTAGCAAAATAATGTGTTTTTTAATTGACATCAATATAAAAGTAAATGCAAAACACAAAGAACTTCACATAATGGGAAGATAAATGGGTGAAAAGTCTTTCAGCATCATAAAAAGCCGTCTGAGAGAGTATCAGAAGTACTGAGAAAACTTTGCTGCAGGATTTTCTGTTTCTTATTTTGAAAAGTTGCACATGGAAATAAAGAGCTAACCTCAAAATACTCACTCGGTTACCTTTTATTTTATT
The DNA here is from genome assembly GCA_031762355.1 of Hypsolebias martinsi. Classification (NCBI taxonomy): domain Eukaryota; kingdom Metazoa; phylum Chordata; class Actinopteri; order Cyprinodontiformes; family Rivulidae; genus Hypsolebias; species Hypsolebias martinsi. The sequence continues at coordinate 15,900,742 of JARVGQ010001306.1, read as the reverse complement.
TTTTAAATAATATTTAAACCTTCACAACAATATAAACTTACCTGTAGTCTACTTCATGACACTTTTAGCTTTATCGCCTTCTGACCAAATTAATATTTTTGGCCTGATTTCTTTTTTCTTTGCTGTTTTAAGAGTTCTCCAGGAATTGGAAACCTGTGGTGGTTGTTAAGAACAAGATGTTGTGTTCTGGTGGTTACATGTGGAACCCAAGTGCAGGCAGACCACGGACACTCGGCGAATGAAATACGAATTAATTTATTAAAGAAACCAAAACAAAAACTGACGGGGCAGCTAAGTTACATCACGCTGGAAACACGAAGGGAAGACATAACATGGAGCTTGACAGAAATGTTCAGACACAGAGGAACACAGAGACTGAAATAGGAACGTTAATGACAGACAAATAACACCTGGGAAGGACAACAGATGGTGGAGAAGAGCTAGAGTCATTTCTAATCTGGGCCCGAAGCCCGGCCATAATAATGTGCTGGATGGCCAGGCCAGGTCAGTATTGGGCTTTTGACTTCGTCAGTGGACGCGTGAGGCTGACGATCCTATTATATGGCAACATGGCTTGCCATACTATCACCAGCCGCACGCGACCATTTGACCGCGAGCTGACGGCCTTGAAAGAGGTAAAAAGTTCAGTTAAGCTTCAGATGGGACTACCGGTACTGCCAGGAAGTGATCGATTGCCCAAATGGACATCCATTCCAGGGGGTCTGGGGGTCATCCACCAGAAAATTTTTAATAAAGTAGATGTGATTTCCTGCATTTTCGGTGTATTTTAAAAGGTTGTTAAACACCTACATTTGTAAACACCCTGCTTCTGTCAAGCATCCTACATCTCCTCCACCTTACTTGAAGGTTCCAAGCTGACTCTTCTCTGCTGAATTAACTCTTCGCTCGTTGTTGTCCAACTCCACATGTGAAACCTCCAGGCACCTCCTCCGTCTGTTCATGGCGGCTGCCTGTGTGGGCTCCTGACCTCGTACAGCTGCCTGGTTAGCTCAGCACTTACCCCACTACTTTAGGGGCGGAGATTATTTTAAGGATAGAAGCGGTTTCTGATGGCAGAAGTTTCAGCCCATAGGCCAGATCGTATGTTATATTCGGGAATTTTGCAATTGGCTGTTGTGTTTAAAATGAGTGTTTATGTAATCATTTTCATTTACATGTCCAATATAAGTTTTATTCATTCACAGCAGTCATATTTGTTTATAATTTTATTATTAGTAAGCTTGAGAGTTATTGGATCCAAGTAAACAGTTACTGGAACACACCCCATCAAAACAAGAGCTGAATCCTGTTCCAGCAGGATCCAACTCAAATTAAGCCCTGCACCTATCCATCTATTCATCCATACATCCATACATCCATTCATTCATCCTTCTATCCATCCATCCATCATCCATCATCCATCCACCATCTATTCATCCAATCACCCATCAACCCACATATCCATCCATTTGTCCATCCATCTATCCATTCACCCATCCAGCCATCCACCCATCCACCCATCCACCCATGCATCATCCATGCACCCATCCATCCATCAAACCACTCATCCATCCATTCATCCACTCATCCATCCATACATATACATCCAACCACTCATATTTCCATCTATTTTTCCTTCCATTCATTAATCCATCCATCCACCCATCCACCCACATATCCATCCATCCATTCATCCATCCATCCATCCATCCATCCATCCATCTATCCATCCATCCATCCATCCATCCATTCACTTATCTATCATTCATCCATTCATCCATCATCCACCCACATATCTATCAACCCATCCATCCATCTGTCCATCCATCCATCCATCCATCATCTATCCATCCACCAATCCATCAATCCATGTGCCCATCCATCCATCCATCCACCCAAAATTCCATCCATCCATCCAATATCTGCCACTTATTTGGGTCACAGGGGCAGGAGCAGATTTCTCTTTCCTCAGCCACCTCCTCCAGTTTTTCTTGGAGGACTCCAAGGTGTTCAGGCCATCCAAGAGACATTCATAGTCTCTTCAATATATTTTGGGTCTTTATTGGGTCTCCTCCCAATTGGACATACCCACCACCCCCCAAAAAAGCACCCTAGGGGAGTGTTCAGGAGTCATTCTTACAAAATACCACCTCAATCTTCTCCTCTCGATGTGGAGGAGCAGTGGTTCTACTCTGTCTCCTCCTGATAACTGAACTTCTCACCTCATCTAGTCCAGCTGTCCTGTAGAGAAAACTCATTTTGTTTCCTGCTCTTGGGTAAAAAAATCAAGATAAAATAATTTGAAGTAAGGTTGAGATTAAGTGAGGAATACCAACAGCAAACTAACAACGAAAACTTCTTCAGACGTTAGCATTTCAAAGTGCAGTTTATTCACTTGACTTTCTGCCTCAGGACGTTGATAAGTTACCATTAAACAAAGGAGAAATCTACTTCCAGGTGCCGTGCATGAGTGCACGAGTCATCACGGCTGCCTGTACTCCCTCAACTTCACCCTGCCTCTTCAGACTTCAAATACGACATTCCATCTTTGCTCATGTCCTCAGTTTATCCAGAGTTCAACGTTAAGAGTGTAATCAGATTTGTTTTGGCATTCTTCACCTCCACAAAGACTTCATTCATTTCACATCCAGTGAACTGTGACACCATTGTCCGTGGAGGAGGAGAACGATCAGTGTGCCCATGCCGGACTGGTAATATTGGTTTGGAGATTACCCCGGCAGAGTTGACAGTAAGAAATGAACCTTTGTCTCTGCTGCGTAAAAGTGAGAGGATTATCTTTTCCAACAAGTGATGAAGTTAAGAGGAGGAATTAACCCATACCTCGCTCCTCCTCTTTGGTTTCTGAATCTATCCCTTTGTTTCACTCCTCTTTGCTTTAACTTCTTCTGATGAAGCAATTCTCTTCTCAGACATTAAAGGGAAGAGATTTTGTTGATCCGAGGGTCCCGTGTGTGTCAGACTATATTCTCAGAAGTTCCAGAAATCTTCTCAGGATCTTCTCTGCATTCCATCCAGACCCTCTTTCAAGCCTTTCTTGGAGCTAATTAACCCTGAAATGCTGAGTTTAATTGGAAAAAAAATGATGTTTGAGCTGGCTTAGGGCCAAATCTAAATCTTAACTTTAGTCTGCGTAGTGGGAGAAACGTTAAAACTGATGAAATAAACTTAAAAAGACCATTTGAAAAAAAATTTTTTTAAATAACATAGCGTGACATGACAACTCCAGTGGGAGTTCTTAGGTATTAAAAAAAAAAAAAACCAGTTATGGACGTCTAAGATGAGTACAATGCAGAATAAGATTGTTTACAAAAGTGACCGCGAGTGCTCTAATTGGCTGAGGTGTTCCTGATGCTAACACTTTTATACCAACCATTCCTGCCCTGGTTTGTGTTCGGTTTACAAAGTATTTGATACCTCACAGGCTGGGAGGAATGATCATGTGGGCCGGAAATAGGGCATTGACAAGCACTGGACTATGAGTTATGGTCTGCTGGGTCGATGGGAGGCCATTGTTTGCACTGACGTGTTTTACAAGAGTCCAAGGAGGTTTCTGGGTGGTCTGATTGAGTTTGCCACAGGAGATTGGTGCATTTTACCTCTGTTCAGGTTGCACTTCCATTTGTGCAGATGGGTGGGGGTGTATATAAATCAGTATCCCAGACAGACAACATGCTGTCAGGTCTTTCAGCATATTGATGGCTTAAATCTACCAATTGATGAAAATTCCAACATATCCTTGAATCAACTAGTCAAAATTTCCCCCCACTCAGAAACATTTTCCTCCAAGGCTTCACACTTCTTTACGATCTTGACCCTTGTGCTTCAAACAGATCACAAATCACTTGCCTTGACTTTTGTGACACATGCTCAAGTATGGAGGATATGTACTTCAATGCTCTCCTCCTCTGCACATAAGTCCTCAATCAAATGCCTGTCTCCAACAATAATCAGCATGGATTTTAATGAAACATTGACAGACTGCCCCTGCTTACCTTGTTGGACATATTGAACTGGTGGCAATTTTTTTTACTTACCATTGAGGAAAGAATGCAATACTTGCTTGAATGTTTATAAAGCATATTATTGAGATCCTTTTTCTGCCTCTCTCTGCCTATTTCAGCTTATTCTGCTCATTTCTGCTCCATTCAGCTTTTTCTATAAGTTTCTGCTGTTTTTCTACTGCTTTCCATTTTTATTTTCGTACGTGATGATGTCAGGGCCACATGGTACGTCATGCCGTACCAAGTGTTTTGTCAAGTGGGAACGCTCTCTCTCCTGAGCTGCACTCCTCCCCTTTGCTTGTTTTCCTTCATATCAGTGAAAATGCAATGAGGAGCATTTCTCTGTGTGGCTGAAGAGGAAAACGTGAACAAATGACAAGAAAGAAAATTTTAAAACTAGGAATGGCTTTTTACAGTCTGCAACATGGTTCTTATTGTTCATTGCAAAGAGCCATTCAAACAATCTGGATCGTTGGCGAACATCACATCTCCATAACCGACCATAAAATAGTCGTGCTGATATTTTGAAGTGGGTATCTGCTGAAAAGTTGTGACTTGTTGTTGTAGAGCACTTTTTAAATGGAGAAATAAAATTTAATTCCGATTGGATGAATGGACTAACAGCCAAAGAGGAACACTGCCATTTTTAACAACCCTGAAGAGCTTCACAGCAGTTCACTGCACTATTTAGTAAATCTTTACATTACTGTCACTTTAGCATTTCATGACGTCCATTTGGGTAAAAAGATGATGTTCCTGTTGCAGGTGCCCCAGGCTGCAAAGGAAGTGCTACAGCTTGCTGCTGCTACCACTATTGTGCTTACATATAATATTTTGTATGTAAAGACATGTGCTGTGCAAAAATGGCCACCTAGCTGAAAGATTTGTTTGCTCACATCAATAACTACTTTTTTTTAAATGGAGTTTGATGTTTGACAGCACAAATAGGCTACACATATCTGTCTTAGCCTTGAACTAACTATCACTGGATTATTTGAACTAAATGTTGGACTAACTATTACCGTAGCTTTTTGAACTAGCGTAGCTTGTTTTACTAACTGTTAGCTTATCCATCTTATTACTAGGCCCCAAGCTGCCTTGTGTGAATTATGGGCGCAACTTCCGGCGCAGACCAGAACCAGCATTTGTTTATGTGCGAACAGCACGAGCTAATGTAGTTTCTCCAAGCATTGTGGATTTAACATGTAGGAACACCTGAACCACCTGTCAGAGCTCAAACAAGACAATATACATATATTATTCAATATAATTTAATAAATATAATCGTACTACTGCCTACTGCAGATGAGGGATGGGAGGACAACCTGAAGAAGTGGCCGCAGATTACATCTACTAGCATATTTAGCTACTTCATTGACTCAGTTGCTTCCAACGTTGAAGCCATAAACTTGAAAAGCTCTGAGGCCGATCAATATCGATAAAGTTGGTTGTGTTTTGTTAAAGGAGGTGGTACACAATCTTATTTACCTTAAAGTAGACATAGAGCCAAGCCAAAGCCTTAAAGTCCTCCGTCACTGAGTTTGGGTTAATTAAAACCATAATGGAGATGAACAAATAATGCTTTGCCCTCCATACACTTGAAATCATACCTGATATTCTCGTCCCACTGTTTTCAATCCGTCTGAGGATCCGGTGTCTCTTCTCCAGTGGTTTATTGTAGTCCAGCAACAAAGTAGGATGCAGGTTTTCCTCCGTTGGCCGTCAAAAAAAGTGAGCACACATTTTGGGTAACTTCTTCAAGTTCACGTTTTTCAGCCCCATATTTCTTAAATCTTATCTGTAGTAGGTGAGGGAAACTGTACCACGTTCACTGGGTTACTTTTTTGGTTTTGGGTCCATGTTCAAAACACTGTTGTTGTAGCCACTGATTTACTCTGGTCTGGTTGTTCGTTCAGCTGCGAACACAGCAGGTACCTGAACTCCACAAGGCTATTTTAGTGAACTTTATGGCTGTTAAATAAATATAAACAAAACAAAAAACTTTTTTTTATCTGCTAAAATGAATGACTTTCAAATAAACCGTGCAGCCATAAACCACGGTTTGTGCTCCACTAACATAGTTAACCAATGCTAACTGCGACCTCCTGTGTCTGACAGGAAGTTGTACCCATACAGTAGAGCCCTCAGGTAGATTGGATTAGCTGTTAGCATGTTTTGCTAACTGTTAGTTTATTGGATTAGCTAGCTTGTTGAACCATTAGCTTGTTAGATTTATTAACTTCTCAGTCCATTAAGAATGGGATGTTATTTCTCTAAATTGAAGTTGTTCAAATAGCTACAACAGCTCCTTTCATTTTATCCTATTTGTCTTCTTGTATCTGATGAAACTGTTTTGTGTTGTTCTTTTAAAATGAAAAAATAAACATCAAATCAAAAGCTTGTGTTTTTGTTATTGTCACATTTCCTCTCTGTTCATTCTTCTAAACGGCACTGCAAGAGATCTGAACTACTGTTTCTGGGAGAGACTTGATGTCCAACGATTTCGATAGCTTCTGTTTCTCATTATGTTTTTGTGCAAAACCTCCAGAAATAAAAATGTGGTAAGTAAGCTGCACAATAGAACGTTCTGGTTGTTTCACGAGTTTTTGTTTGGCTGCTCTCACCTTCTGGGTGAGACCTGACAGTGCTTTATGAGTGATTTTTTTTTTCTTCTTTTCCAAGAGTTCAGTTCAGGCTGTGTTTGAATGGAGCCAGACAGCTGCCTTTTACTGCCCCAGGGGGTAATAAACGGAGAGGGAGTAGTTATTTACCCCTTTTATAAGAGCAGGAGGCTGAGGAGTAGACTTTATTGGGGTCACACTGTAACTACACACAGCTGCAGGGCAAGAGGTGATATGTTTTGTTTAAGGGTTTTATCCATAGTGAATTCCTCTTTCAGGAATCCGTCTACTTCTGGTTTATACTTGCAGTGTGCGCTCGTTATCTCAGCGTCATCCGTCTCACACACATTGCCCCTTCCCCATTTCCAGGACCCTTCACAGCCTGTTTGTTGTTTCGCACATCTGCTGTCAATCAGCTGAACCCAATAATCCAACTGGCATTTCCTGCCACTGCAGACCAGACCGCTGACCTGTGCTCCTCGGACCGTTTGACGATCGGTCACAGTCCGCCTTACACGCTGACCTGTACCGGTACTTATCCCATAATCGTCTGAGGTTTCCATAACAACAGATGTCCATAAATGATGATTTTGAGCGGGTTAGAAGATGAGATCAATACCACTTTTCTGACTGTGTGGTTGCGAGTGCAGATGGGAGACAAATTAACGGAGGAACCTGAACCTTTGACCTCTTCAGAGGGAGGTGGGGGGATTAAAGCAGTGTTTGGGTCTTGGTCTACAGAGCAGGAGGTGCCGTTGAATGGTCTAACAAGGAAGTGATAGGGAAACATGTTGTGTCTCACAGGGACCAGACATTAATTCAACTGAAAAGATCTGACACAATCGAAACAGCAAATGAGGAAGAATGATGGCGGATCTCTTCAGAAACGTTCCAGAATGCGTAAAATTGTCATTGAACCATGCTGCTTGTGTACACTTCCCTAAAATCTACAAAACCTCTTTAGGTTGGACATTCCTTTAAGTTTTCTGTAGCATCAGACTTTTCTTGTAATCTTCTAAAGTGGTCTTGAATAATACCTGTATTTCTACTAACGTTTTGGTTTCTTATTCCACTTTACTCATTCAGACATAAACAGACTCCTAAACTCTGGAAATTCTCTGGCAGGAAACTTGACAAAGGATCCATTTTAAATTGAATTTTTGTGTACTTTGTCACAAGGATACAGTTTGTCCTCAGTTCTTCAGAAACACACACATAAAAACTGTACTTTAGCACCAAAAGTGATTGAATAGAGCTGTTTGCTGAAAACCATTTGTTCAAGACAGGAGCAATTCCTTTAGTGGGGTTTAGACTCCAGTGCTGTGTTGACATGGCTCTTGGCTTGAACAACACATTGGCATCAGAAGCATTTGTAGGGGTGGGGGTCTGGGGGTCCTCCCCAAGAGAATTTTAAATAAGGTAAATGCCATTTCCTGTATTCTGGTGTATCTTAATGGATTGTTAAACATCTAGTTTTACCTACATACGTAAACACCTGATTCAACAACTATTTTAGAGAGCAACAAGAAGTAGCCTGACCAACAGCTCGCCTTGTGTGAATAGAACACGCTCCACGCCTTTCAGGCATCTTAACCCCCCCCCCACACACACACACACACACACACACACACACACGCACACCTCCACCACCACCCCCGGTCGACAACTGTATTGCAGCGCACAACATAGACGTGCTAGCTAAGATGCTACAGACATAACGCTCCATATCTCTCAAGCATCCTAACCTAACACCCCCAGCTCCTGCAGGTAAGGGGCATTTCATTTCGGGTCAAACTGAGGCCGCTGATTGGTCAGATGACGAGCCTATTGGATTGACTGACAGGTGGCACTGAGGATATTTGTCCAAAAAAAATCATAGACTTTACTGGCCCATTTGTATTCAATATTTTGGTGAATTTAAGGTTGTTTTCACACCTGATAGTCTGGTAGACTTGGTTTGATTGAGGGGCCATGATTCAGAACATTTGTTTACATTTTCAGCTGGTGTGGTTTGCATTCACACTGCAATCTCAGTCGAGCCGACCCGTTCCCCCTCTCGCCTGTGGTGGCGCTGTACCAAAAACCACTGAAGAAAATGACACGAAAACCTCTGAAGAAGACACTTCTTCTTTTTCTTCTGGAAATAAAAACATAAACAGAGTGGCATCAAATTTTAGCGGTTTTAGGATTTCTGCTTTTTCCTTTTTCAACGGTGGACTCAGCATGAGCGGCAGATGAGGCAGAAGACCATGGAGAATGTTTTTCACACAAGGCGACTGAGACGGCTTCGTATGAGGTAAGAGAAATATGTGTTTGTTTGCCCTGTCCCGTAGTCCACTTCCTGCTTTTGGAGCGGTCTCCGGTCCGCTTGCGTTCACACTGCATTCGAACCATGCTAGAGTTCACGTCAAGCAAACAGAGACCTAGGTTTTTAGGTGGACCAGAGTTCGCTTTTTTGGTCTGTATCAGAATTTAATTGCACATTCATACCTCCTCAAACAAACTGGACTTTCTAGGCAAACGGACTAGAGTTTGATTAAAGCGGACTAAATAGAGCTGGAGTGAATGAACCCTAAGGTTTGAGAACTGAGTTTCCTTACAAAATCCTAAGGATGGTTTCTTAATTTTTTCAGGGATGTTGAGTTAAAATTTAAGGGTGCTTGAGTACCCCCAAAAACTAGGCTAAAATCGCCACTGGTTCAAGACCATTTTTAAAAGATATCCTGCAGGCCAAAGTTTTGTGAGATCTTTTATGGTTCGATGTATGTGTTGGGGCTGAACCTAAACTAATACCACACCAAATTGTATCTGACAGTTATAGCCATTTATGTGTTCATTAAGTTTGGTCATCTGTGGTGGGTTGAACTCAGAAGTTGAACACCCAATGGTTACTTTCTGCTAATTTCCCTTAAAATCAGTCCAGTGGTTCATGAGATGTTTTACTAACAGACAGCTAGATAAGAGATAGAAAAACCGAGAAGGAGGTGACAATGTTTAAATGGGTGGGGGCCAATAAGTTATTCTAGTTGCAGACAGCTGACAGAGAACCTAAAAATAAGACAGAGCCATTTAATGCGGCACACATTCTGCAGCTACGCTCACAGCTGAGCGCTTTTCTGCTCCGGGTGGTTTTCAGCTCAGGAGAGCCAAAAGTTGATGTCCAAGAGAGTTAATAACTTGATTTATTGTCCTCCCCCATAGTAAAGTGTTGTTTTCCTACATTCATGTTAAATTTAAAAAAGGGACACAATGTTAAAAAAAAAACAGGTGTAGTGACGTAATAAATATAAAATATTGTCACAGGATAGAGAAAGTCTAGGCAGAGCAGAGAACTGTCTGAAAGAGCTCGCAGGTTGGATGGGTCATGTTATAATGTAAATACGACAGCTAGACGGTGAAGCTAACAGAGAAACTGGAATAAAACTACAGCTCGTTGTCTCCTGGTACAAATACGATGTGACGATGGACGGGGTGACGCTAAGGTGGACGGGCTGAGGAGCTGGAAGGACAAAAGATGAGAAGTGCTCTTCATTTTCGTTCGTAAACTCTGGTGCACACGACGTCGTCCGCCCTCATGGTCTGAAACAAACAAACAAGCAAAGACAGGACAGCCAGAATGATTCATCACAGTAAGCATCAGTCTCAAAAGATTCAGCTTCAAAATAAAAGGCTGAATTGGCACATAACTCATTTTAGCTTCAGAAATGTTTTAATGGTATCGTTTACGTGTGGGTAAGGAGACTTTTCACGTTGTTTTTGGTTATTTGACAAGAGATTCACCTCTGATTTACAAACTGTAGATCTACTTTGTTTTTTAATAAACTCTGTCAGGTGGAATGAAATGTAGATTTGTCTTTTAATTTGATGAATACTGTGTGAACTGCTGGATAGTTTGGTAATATTAATAATGTTATTAAACGTATTTATCTACTTACACAGCCTGTCAAATAAATAAATAAATAAGCTAAATAAAGGTCCCCATCTGAATTAAAGTAAATAGGTAAGAGTCTCTCCTTGGATAATTACTGCCTGAGTGATTCTGTTTCAGATGACAAGTTCTTGAACCCTAACTGTTATAGTCAGTTTAAGAAGTCATGATTAATAACTGGAAGCACGGTGAGAAGTGAGCATCAGGATGAGAAGAGATGTGGCTGAAGTGATGCACCCATCATGACTGGTGCCCACCGTACAGCCTGTGGGGTCAGTCTATGATCTGGGGTTGCTGCAGTTGGTCTGGCCTAGGTTCAGACACATTACGTGCCCAAAGAATGAGGTCATCTGCCTACCTGAATATACTGAATGACCTGGGCATTCCATCAACAGATTTATCTCTTCCCTGAGGGCACGTGCATGTTACAAGATGACAATGCCAGGATCTGTCGGGCGCAAACTGTGAAAGAGTGGCTCAGGGAGCTTGAGACATTTTCACTTATTGATGGGCCATTACAGAGTCCAGACCTGAACCCCAATCAGAACCTTTAGGATGTGCTGGAGAAGACTGTGAGCAGCGGTCCGAATCTCCCATCATCAATACAAGATCATGCAGAAAAATCAATGCAGATATAAATGTTGTGACGCTGCAGAAGCTTGAGGAAACAATGCCACAGAGAACGTGTGATGTTGTGAAAGATAAAGGAGGTCCAATAAAATATCACAGTGTGTGACCTTTTCTTGGCCAGGCGGTGTAATTGATCATGTGGTGGGAAAAACAGTCACAAGTGGACGTAAAACTCATCCATCATGTAATCAACGTTATAGGAATTAATGTAGTGTATTAGCCTAATAGTCTACTCAAAAACTGGCTTAGCATCTGTTTTCATGTAATATTCAGCAGCAGAAAGTGTCTCCTCCTATAAAATTCTGTAGCTGAAGATCAGTGTGTCTTCATGTCAAACCTAGAAACCTCATGACCAGCGAGGCCTCAGTTTTAACTTGAAGCACTTTAGAAACCCAAACACCACAATGCCACTGGAAACAGCTGACTTTCAGCTAAAATAGCCTCGAGTGCCTCTTAAAATCTAAATTGTCTGTTTTAGTCGACGCTTTGTGTGATTTACCAGGATCAGCTTGCCGTCACTTGTGATCTCCCGGGTCCAGGAGGTCTTGGGTCCCTCTCCTTTCTGCAGAATCTGCTCGCAGCTGATCTTAGAGTCCGTTTCCCAGCGTGGAAAACTCTGCGAAACCAAGAAGGTGAAAAACCTTTTGGTACGCTGCATGAACGTCTGAACGAATGATAAACAAACTAGAGAAATTTAATTTCCTGCAAAAATGCAGTATGAATGCATATTGCTGAAAAACAGCTTAAATTAGCTAAAAAACATGCTGATTGAAGATGAACAAGCTTAAGATAGCAGAAGAAAGCACACATATTTGCTGAATTAGGTTTAAATAATATTTTATATATTTTTTAATAATAAAAAAATAAGCAAAAACAAAAAGGAAATGAGCTAAAAAGGCTGAAATTAATTTAAAAATAGCTGAAAAGTAGATGAAATTGTAAAAAAAAGCTGAAAGGAGCATAACAAGCTGAAATCACCATAACAAGTTAATTAGATTAAAAGTAGCAAAAAACTTGAATTTATCTGAAAACAAATTAAATGGTAGGGTAGCTGAAAAGATAGAGCAAGCTTAAATTAGCAGAAGAAAGCAGAAAGAATCCATGTTTGACCAATTAGGCTGAAAGAAGCAGAAATGAACACAAAAAGTGGAAATTACCTGGAAAAAAGATTAAATTAGCAACAACAAACAAACAAACAAAAAACAGCTGAAAAGTAGCTGAAAAGGCAGCAAGACACTGAAATTAGCAGAAGGAAGCAGAAAGAGTTGAAATTAGCTAAAAATGTGGAATTAGCTGAAAAAGCTAAAATTATCATGTAGTAGCTAAAATATCAGAGAAAGCTGAAAGGATCATAACAAGCTGAAACTAGCATAAAGAAGTTAATTAGGCTGAAAGAAGCAAAATGAAAAACTTGAATTTATCTAAAAACAGCTGACATTAGCTAAAATTTATATCAAAAAAGGTAGCTGAAATAGCTGAAACTTGCATAAATTAGCTGAAAGGAACCAACTGAAATTAGCATAAATAAGTTAGAAGAAGCACAAAAATCTAATTAGCAGAAAAAATCTGAAGGGAGCAAAAATAGCTTAATAAACAGCTGAGCTTAACTGAAAGCAGCTGAAAAAAAAAAGGTTAAATTTTCAAAAGGAAGCCAAAAGAAGCTGAACCAGAACAAAATGTGAAAGGAGCAGTAAAAGGTTGTAAACAGATCTAAAGATTTGAAGGATGGAAAATGAGCTCAATAATTTTCATTGAAGAAAAATGGCAGGAAAGGCTAAACATTTCAAAACGCTAAAGCTGCACCAATAACAAAAGTCATAGCGCCCTTGTCTGGAATGAGCTGAATGGTTTGATTTATGATTTGTTGAAATGGCACAAAAAGTTGTGGAACGAGAAATATGCTGAAAAATGTACGGAAGAGAAATGGATCACAGTCGTGTGAATGCTTCATAAATATTCACACAGACACCAGCTGAAGTTATATTCTACTAGAGCAATTGTAGGTGCAACACCTGAGGTCATCAGATCGTGTCATTTTCCGGTCATCTCAGCACCGACTATAAAAAAAAAAAAAATCCCTCTCCACTCAGAGGGAGCCAGCACTCCTAATCTGAAGAAGAACCAAAGACAAAGTTCATCAGAATGACTGTCAGGCTCATTATTCTGAAACGCCAGCAGGAGATTAGTCCTGCCAGCGGTCGATGAGAGGAGCAGGGGGAATATCAGGATCTGGTCCCGGCTCCGAGAACAGGAGCTCAGAGCGGGGCCCGGAGCTGTGATGGGCTGCGAGTACGGCGGTGATGACACGTAGCCGGAGCTGATGTCTGACCACCGTTTCCCCTCACCGCCATCTGTCCCCACAGGGCGGTTGGTGGCTGCGGTGAAGAAAAGTTTTTTTTTTTTTCTTATTCTTGGTGGAAATGCTCAAACGCACAGAAGAGCAACTCTGGAACAAACCTGACATCTGGTTTTGTTTAAGGCGGAGGATTTTCACAGCTTTGTGGTCCCGGAGGGTTTCAGTGCGACCAAGATAAGCCAGTTAGGAGAACATGTCTGAAATCCATCTCATGCCTGGGGCCTGCAGTGACGACTCGGGGTGTTTCTTGGGCCGCACAGTGGTCACAGCGCCGGTGTGGGAGATTTATTCAAAAAGCCACATGGTGGGGAAGAGGCCAGGGCAGCACGTATCTGTGTACAAACCTGGCTCTTTAAAACACTTTGAACGCTGAATCAGCATTCACAGTATTTCCATATTTTTTATTTTTCCTGTACATTTTTTTGTATTTTAACAACCTTCTTATACTTTGTGCTAATTCAGCCTCTGATCAGAACGTTTCAGCTCATCCAGGTTCTCCTGGATTAGGGTGTTCTGATTTTTGTTTTTTTGTAACTTTTATATTTAAAAAAAAAATGTTTAACTTCATTTGAAAATATTTTCCCCAAACAAACACATCAATAAGTCTTTTAATCTATTTCAGCAAAATGGCTCAGTTTTTGTTCTTCTTATGCTACTTTTAGCATTTAGCTAACATTCTGCTACTTTGAGCTTTTAACTAGTCTTTTCCTACCTGTAGCATTTAGCTAACATTTTGCTATGTTTAACTTGCCCGTTTTTACTTTTAGCTTCTGTTCTGCTACTTTTACCCTTTAGCAAACATTTTGCTATGTTTAGCTAGCCATTTGAATGGTTTTTTTTAGCTTTTCTTGCTTCTAAATAGCCACTATGTTTAGCCAACTTGCTAATTTCAACTATTGTTTTGCTACTTTTAATCTTTTAGCTGGCCTTTTACTACTTCTAGCTTTTAGCTATCTTTTTGCATTTTTTAGCTTTTAGCTAGCATTTTGCTACTTTTTCCCTTTTAGCTAGCCTAGTTTTAGCTGGTCATTTGCTATGTTCTGTTTTTAGCTTTCTTCTTGCTAATTTTTGCTTCAAGCTACCATTTTGCTGCTTTTACCTTCCAGATAGCTTTTTGCTATATTTAGGCTGTTTTGCTCCTTTTAGCTAGCATTTTGTTTCTCTAGCTTTACCTAATGTCTTGTGACCTTCAGCATTTACCTAATGTTCTGGAACTTATAGGTTTTAGCTAGCCTTTAGCTAATTTTACCTTTAAACTAGCTTTTATCCCCTCAATTTAGCTTTCTTTTTATTAGCTTTTAGCTAGTGCCGTGCATCCTTGAGCTTGAATTCTGCCATTTTAGCTTTAATAACTTGGCGTCGGTTCCTTCAGCAGGTTTCAGCTGTCACTTTGCTCTCAGCAGAAAGGCAGTTCCTCTACTTGTTAACATTTTCAGAGAGCGATTCGGATTCTGACTAACGAATAAATGAATCACGTTTGATCTGAAGTGGTTCAACGACCTTCAGAGCGTATTTATTTTGGGCCCTCTCATAAAACAACTCGAAGATGACTGTTCTCCAGAACACATCTGCAGAACCTTTTTCTTGGTCGACCCATTTCCACTTACTGCAGGATCTGGGGCACCACAACAACAAATATGTCAAACCTAAAGGTTTTCACTCTCTGGGTTTTACAGCAGCCAGCTGTCAACCCGGGCAGGGTGTTTGTACTTCAAACATCATCGTGCTCGTTAAAAGTCATCCCGTTAAATCTGGAGCAGTTCCGATTCGTGCCACAAGAAGGGGCTGGCCCTCTGCCAGCGTTACCTTCTTATTACAACGAGGGCAGAGAAAGGAAGGGTTGCCCTCCTTCACTACCTAAAATCAAACAACAAGGCTGCTTTCTAATCAACAGCCACAAAACCAGTGCCGTTGTGTACTAAAGTGGACTTTTTAATAGAAAAGGGCCCGGAGTTGAAGCTTATGGAACATTTGTTGGACACATGGGGACTGCAGAAGAGGTGGAGTTCGACTCTGAATCATCCTGAGAGACGTTCCCAAAATGCTTCCTAACATTTTCCGACTTCCAGCAGCATATTTGAAAATGATTCATAGGATGCGTTTTATTTAGCCGAATGAGCTCGTTGGATTGTTACAAAGCTGGCCGAGCTGGTTTTCTTTTTGGAACAATAAATAAAGACAACTGGACTTCTTCCAGTGATATTAAATCCACCTTCTTATTTCTAGAAATCTATCTCAACCCTACTGGGAGAAAGAAGTTTAGCAGCTGGGCTGTGTGCGGTGCTTTAAAGTTCTTTCTTTTCTAGATGACTATGGATAGTACCTCCTAAAGGTCAGAGGTTTTCTTTCAGTGCAGAGACGTGATCGATAGGCCTGTCACGATAACAAATTTTGCTGGGCGATTAATTGTCTCAGAAATTATCGTGATAAACAATAATACTGTTTGAAATTTGACAATAATTAGTAATTATTTTAAAATTTAAGAAGAAATATTGATTAATTTTGTGTGTAGTACTTTTTTTTTTAACTACTGGATGACAATCTAAGACTTTTTGAACCAAAGGATGGATAGTGAGGGAACGAGCAGCTTGTCTCTTTTGAAAAATGGTAGGGAGGCCCCTTGATGCGACATGGGCTGTCTCTCATTCCTGTTTTTTGGTTTTCAAAATGGTGGACGCTTGGCATGGTTTGAGTTCTTTAGCATAGCATTTGTCACAAAGCTTTTAATAATTTAAAAAAAAAAAATCAGTAAACTAGTTCTCAGCTTCATTTTGCAGAGAAAAACAACTTTTTACACAAAGGTACGGGTTTCAACCATGAATTTTGTATCTTTGACAAGACTGAGGTTTTTTTCCCCCGAGGTTGGCCTGTTAGCTTAGCTTGTAGCT
>JARVGQ010001306.1:15744122-15761409 GCA_031762355.1 Hypsolebias martinsi | reverse complement strand
TGAGGACAGAGGATGCAGAGGACAGAGTGAGGTGGAGGAGGATGACTCGCTGTGGCAACCCCTGAAAAGGGAAAAGCTGAAAGAAGAAGAAGAAGCCATAGGAGTGAGTTTAAAAACAGGATAATTCATATATGGACTAGTTGAACGAGGAATCTGTCTAAAATAATTACTGGATCAAGTGTTTACATATACAGTACATGTATAAGTCAACATAGATGTTTAACAACCCGTTAAAATACACCAGAATGTAGGAAATGATATCTACTTCATTCAAAATTTAATGCTGGAGTATTTAATGTATTTTAGGGTTTTAGGGCGTCAGAGTTCCGCCACAAGTTGTTATTGACGCTGTGTAATGAATGAGTGAATGAATGGTTTGCAGTATCTTTTGATCTATCTTCCTGTCTCTGTTTGCCTGTCAGCAGCTACTCCATCACCACGACCATCCCCTGGGACCCCCACAACCCCCACTGCCCAGTCAGCAGCCTCCAAAGCCATCCCACCGAGTCCTGCCTTGGCCAGCATCCTGTCGCGTGTCGACATCACCCCTGAGGGGATCCTCAACGCTCTGTCCAAAACCAACACACCAGGTTAGGCCCATACAATATTCTGTGATTTAGTTGGAAAATAAAAAATAAAAAGACTTTAGCGTGCTTCACAATTTTATTTTTTCTGTTTTTGTTTCTAAACAGCTTTGTCCTCTTTGCTGCAAAGTGTGACAAACACCTCCACCCGAACCTCTCCAGAATCAGCAAGCGCCAAAACCCCAGTAACCCCAACCACCCCGAAACCAAAACCCCCTCTGAGTAACAGCCTCAAACAGGACATGCATGGAAAAGTCAAACTCAGAGAGAAGGAAAGACAGCTTTCACCTCCCCCTCCTCCTCCTCCTCCACCTCCTCGTTCTGATGCTCATCCAGTCTCTCCCCCAAGCTTAGAATCCAAGATCAACAGTTTCTTACAGGGCAATCCAGGTTTTAGTGTGGTCCTGGGTGACGACAGTCCTGACGGGGTGGATGGGACCCCAGTGAGAGACGAGGCAGCTGGCACGCCGACGCAGGACGAGATCATGGACACACCTGTAAGCATGCCCGACTCTTCAACCTCAACCGGAGGTCACAACCTCTCACCCACTGCCTACCGCAATGAACCCTGGGATGCCGCCATCGTGTCATCAAGCAACGACGACGGAAACGGTCTTGCCAACGCGTCGCCCCGATATGGAACTGTGAAAAGGAGCAGCACGCAGACTAAAGATGACAAAGCAAAGAGGAAGCACAGCTCTCCTCCTGATAAGAAGGGTAAGCAGGATGAGAAACACGGCCCCTTGAAGGTTGTAGGAAACAGCAGAGCGATGGGGGGCGGCTCTCGTAAGGTGAGCACCAGCTCTGACGACGATGGAGGTCCGGGTGGAAAAAAGGAGGACAATGAGAAAGTGTTTCCAGAAGGAGATGCAAAGGGGGGTCAGTACCATCGTATTGAGACCCTCGTGTCGCCCCACACTGAGGGAGCACCCATCCAGACTCTTGCGTTCTCTAACCGGCCGCTTGCTGGAGAACGCATCAAGACGGTGGAGAGCATTCGCGTAATCGGTCAAAGCTCCCGACGAGGGGGAGGGGCTGGCGGTCGAGCAGGAGCTGCAATGTGGTACGAAGAGGAGGAATATCTGGAAGCCCAGCCTCCTTCTCCCCACGCTGTACCACCTCCTCCTAACCTCGGCCAGAGAGGCGTAGGGGACTCCATCCCCTCCATGCCACCTCCTCCTCCTCCCCCCCTGCCTCATCTCCTTGTCCCGCATCTCCACCCTCCCCCACCTCTTCCTCTCCCACACCCTCTCCCCCCTCAGACTCACTTCCAGATGCCGTACCACACAGAGAGCATCCAGACTCCTCCTCCATCACACCTCCAGCATCATCCTACATCCCCTTACTTTGGTGTCCCTCCACCAATCCCTCACCCCCCACCCCCTCCTCCACTTCAGCGCCCTTCACCCCCACCTGTTCACCCTGCTATGCCCTCCGCAGTTATGGTAGGGGGGGTGCTGGTCCCTCTTGAACCCGCCCTGTCTCTTCCTCCACCCATGAAACCTGAAGTGGCTGAGCGTGGCGGGATGGGACCCAGAGGAAGCAAAGTGACCCCCCCACCGCTCATGTCATCACTGCTAGGCGAGCCTCGTAAGCTTCCCCGTCCTGGCACAGTCAAAGAGCCTTTTGTCCCTCGCCATACACCCCCCCTCCACCGCCCAGGCACCCCCGGTGTTCCTCCACCTTTACTGGGCAGAGTGAAGGAGCCTTTGATTTTACCCCACCCTTCCCCTTCTCTCTCCCCCACCTCCTCCACCGCCTCTCCCCCAACGCCTAATTCCCCTGCAGGTGACTCTGCTCCTGGTAACCCCCCCACCAGTCCTCCAGCTCAACCCCTCAATAAAACGCCTCACCCTGTTCCCCTACTCAACTTACCCACTCCTCGACCCCCGATCCTCTCCACCCCCATCTTGCAGAGACCCCTGCTGCGAGGCCAAAGCATGCCCCAGGATCATCTGTTCAGGGGTGGGTTTCGGAGAGGGAAGCGCCACGGTCCTCGTTTCACAGGTGGTCCCTTCCAGAAGAGGCCTTTCCTGCCCCCACGCTACTGAAGCGGTCGACTATGACAAGCCGATTGAGAAGCCACACGTCTAACAGTGCAGTGTGTGTTAGCCCTGCTGGTATGAGCCCAGATATCTTAACTCTGTTATTTAGCTTGAATGAAACCGACCGTCAGGTCGTGTGTAAATAGCTGATTAAGTCGTTATGCTGCAGCTTGGTAGCCAGTCATCTTACACTGTTCTCAGAGATTATCGTAGTGTAGCGTGTTGTGTAACCTTCATCTGCAGTTTTTCCACTCATCCATAACCTTAGATTAAAGTTTCTTTTTAGGTTTGGTGCACGAATAAGAATAAAATAACAAAAAACGTTCATGCATAAATGAGATCGTAGTGCATTTAGACTTTTGTCTACCTGTGTCATTCTGGGGTTACGTTACCTGAGATGTACAAAAAAGCCGTAGTGAAACAAGTTTTAGTTTCTCCTGCGGGGGTCAGCGTTACAAAGGAGGCGGAAATTCCTGGAAAATTTCCAGAAAGTTTTTTTTATTAAAAGTGAAGATGGGGAGATTTGGAAATATTTCAAAATTAGGAACTTTCCGTTTGACTTATAGGAATTTGTAACAGTTGAGAGTAGTTTTAAATAAACCATCATATCCAAACAGAATTATAAACATTTTGTTTTCAGATATAGTCAAAGACAAAATGAAAAGTTTGACCCAAAGTTTCTGAAAGTAATACATTTAATGACCTCATTTGCATAAAATGACTTCACTGATAACTTCTGTGTCACGACATGATTCGATAACAATGACGTCTTCACTTTATTTGTTGTGATCATTTTCTAAATTCATTCACTCAGCTCTGAACAAAACACTTTTTTTGGTCATTTTTATCTGCATACAAACAAATTTCAGTTAATATCATTTCACAACAAAACTGAACAAAACTTTTTACATGCTGCATTTAAATCGGTCCGTCCATGACAGTTTATCATTTATTAGGATGTAGTTCCTCTTATTACACTGTAAAGCCATTAAGTCTTGTTTTAGTCCAGATTGTTAAAATTTATATTTCCCTTACTGTAAGAGCCAACCTGCTGTATTTTAAATTCTATCATCGTTGTCATTAATTCTTATGGAAAGTTTCCAACTTTGAAAATTCCCAGACTTTTCCAGCCCTCCTTAAGAGGACACTGAAAGGAGAAGCTCGGCATTTTGGGAAATGTGTGCATTAGCTTTCTTGCTAAAGTTTGTAAAAGAGGAGTAATGCCCTTTTTTTTAAACGAAGCTTAGCATAAAGAGGAGTACGGCATTTCAGTCGTGCAGAACTAGCTGCCTGCCCAGTTAGTCTTTACTGAGCAGTCGTTTCTGTTCTTTGCTTTGAATTCAAAATATAAAATGTTTTGATTTAACGTCAGATTTCCCTAAATGTCCGAACGGTTCTTGAAGTGTTAAAACAGAAGAGATGAAAGTAGATTCCAGAGTAATTTTCTCTTCCATGGGTAAACGAATGTTTGCTGCGCATCAAAAACGGATATTTCATTAGAAACAAAATATTTGTTGCAGGTGAGGTTAACGCTTGTTCTTTATACTCGAATCCTTTCTGTAAATATTCTTCTCTTGCTCTGCCTTTTTCTCCGCTCTGCCCTTCGTCTCTGTACACGTCTAAGCTTGTAAATATAAAGAGGGACTGAGTTTTTTTCTTTTAAGCTTTTTATTCATGAGGAAAACCATCGTGGATAAGCTTTAACCCTGAAGAGTTTTTATTCCTGCACTTTCTGTCCTACCTTTTCTAACTTGCTTTTAAAACCAACCGCTCCCGAAGAAGACGGCGAAGATAATTTGGTGTTACACATATATATTCATATTTTTCTCTCCCAGTGACGTAAATGTTTGCCTTAAAGTAGAACTGCTAGTAGTAGATGGTGAAAGGAGGCAGCCACATTTTCCACTCTGTTTTGACTTGAATAAAATCCAGAGTTTCTATTAAACTGGAGGAGGGAAGAAGGGTCCATTAACTGGTTCCAACTTGTTTCTCTGTTTTGATGTTTGTCTCTGCTGGGCTGTATTTCCTCCCTGTTTTCAGAGATTGCGCACATTTTCACATCAACATTTACTAGTTCTGTTCTCTCGCTAAAAAAATGAATTTAGCAGCCAAATCAAATGTTACGTAGGAAACATCTGATTTAATTTGACGACTCCGCCTCTGCACAGTTCCTTTGCTAGTTTCATGTTTCTGCTTCACGTCCACGTGCTTACCTTCAGAATCCATTTCTGTCTCCTCAGTCTCGAGCAGTAGTTCCTCCTCGTTGCCCTCCATCATGCAGTTCTGATGAACGACCCAAACTGAATGTTGCAACCAGTGTCTCATAGCTACTTTTCTTTTCTTTCTAAGGAGTGTGTTTCATCTGCTTTATTATTATATTTTATTTTACAATTGGAGTAAAACAAACCATTCATAATGCTTCAAATTCCTGCATAATGCTGATTAGTTAATTACAAGAATGTACAGAATGTTGTGTTGCACACCTGGTTTAACTGAACGCCTGTTACTAACATGCAGAATTAGTTTGCAGTCCTCACATCGCAAAGAGAGAAAACAACTCCGTGCGAACACCCACCACTTTGAAGGTTTTAACTGTCCCTGTAAATATTTGTTTTTGTTGTGTGTTTGACTTGAAGAAATCCTCTTTTGACTAATTTGAGTTTGAAAATGACTGAAGATGTACTGAAGCTGATGGCCTGTATATATTTGATAAGTTCACCTGCTGTTTTCATCAATGATGCTATCTCTCTGGTCTTTGAGTGTCCGGTCCTTTCTGTTGTGACATGCACACATTCTGCAGCAGCTCTTCCTCACCTGCAGTAGAAAACAGTGACCGAAGGCTGCGAGGAAACATTCCCCGCGGCCTTAGAGAGAACTTCAGCCTTTCTCATATGGAGTGAAACGGTTGTAAAGTTGGTGGTTTAGAACCATTTCAGCACACCTCCTTCCTCCCACTTATTCTTTGTCAACTATTTAGCTGTGAAATGTAAAAGTGCTGCCACTGAAATGCCACTTTTTAGACATGTAATTTAAAACCATTACAGCTCCACATGCACAGTTCAGTGCAAAAGCTTCAAACCAGGCCCAGTTTAGATATATTTTGTTTGCAAGCAGCCAGCCTTTCTCTTTCGTTTTAAAAGCTGGTTTTGGATCAACAGGTCCCCAAACTTTATGAAGGTCTTTAAAAAAATTTTTTTTATACTTTAGCTGCATCATATGCTTTAAATGTGAAGAAACTGGACAAATGGTGGACACAAAAATTACTGTAGGGCATCAAAAACTACAACAGATGAACATCTGAAAGTCAACTTTTTTTAAGAAACAAGACTAAGGAATCTGAGAATGGAGTATTTGGAGCAAAATATAAAGAAATGAGGAATGATAAGACTTTCTCACAATATATTTCATTCAACCTTTATTTAGGCAGGTTAATAAGCATTTGCTGAACATTTTTGTGATACTAAATGGTTCTCCAGTGGTGTGAAAATAACCAACAAAACCACAGTTAATGTTATTTACAGGTCTCTATTGTAAATGGGTCCTCGTGGCTCAATGAGACTAAACTGTATAAATAAAGGTTGAATTAATGAAAATTATCAGGAAAACACATCTAGTATATACTGTATTGACATTAAATGGGAAGAAATCATGTTTTAACTGTACACCCAAGCATTTCAGCTCCCATCTATTTAACACTGAATTTGTATAATTAATAAATAAGATCCAGTTCTCTTGAGCTTGCATCAGGATACTTTGACACTTGAAAACCAGCAGTTAATACCTAAGGCTTCTTAAAGATTAAGAAAATTCCAAACTGCAGTTTGACAGCATTAAAAGTCTCAGTTTATGTTAAAATCTGGTTCAAATCCAAGTAGTTTCACATGGATTAAATGCACGAGATGAACAGCACTTTTGCCAAAACCTGAAATATTCATTCTTATGGTGCTATGTCTCCCTCAAGTGGTAGATGTTGGTACTGCACTCTACAACCCATTTTAAAGCTGTAGTCGTTCTGAAATGACTAATTTTAATGCAAACTTAATATAATTGATCAAAAACAAGCAAATACTTCTTTTTTGTAGATCAGGCTTAAAAATAGAAGTCACATAATGTCAGTAAGAATGAGCGTAAAATGTTTTTTATTCACATAATCAAAAAAATATTTTGGCACTAAAGAAAGTGTAGTTGTAGCACAACTAAAGGAATAAGGTTCATGATGGAGCACATAAATTGCTGTTCAGTTTAATTTACGTCAGCATATACTGCAGGTTGGTGCTTTTAAAGTTAATGGGCTCTCGACGAACAACGCATGCGCACTGTGTTTGAGGCACTATGAAAATGCCTGACCTGACTACAAAAAAAAAAAAAAAAACCCTTCTATTTCACCTTGCATTTCCTAACTTTAGGGTTTGTTCGTTATCTTTTGACGCAGCTCCTTTTAGAATGCGCGCTCTGGCGTCCAAAGCTCCTGGAGCGCGCTCGCAGTTCCGTCACCAATTGACGCTGACGACGTGACGTCACTTGGGTCCTGTGTGTTATGGCCGCTTGCGCAAAGGGGAGAGTTGTGTTTAATGTTAATTTTTTAGGGGAGGAAATGAACCTGTAGGCAGGAGGGCTCGTCATGGCGGTGACCCAGTTGTCTCGGCTAGTTGTCAGAACGTCAGCAGTTCGCAAAAGTTTCCACAGGACTTACAGCAAGGTGCGATAACAACAGCTAAAACTGTTAGCATTAGCGTTAGCTACCGGGACAGTGATTCAGTCAGTGCTGGGAGGGAGAACGTCCATAATGCTGATAACGAGTACAGGGGCAGTTGTGTATTTTAATGTTATGTATATCTATTCAAACCTTAATATGTTTAAAATTCATTTTCTACCCATATGATGATAAAGGGTTTATATGGAAACATTGAATTTGACTACTGTATATGAATCCTGTTTTATTAGGAACCAAAACAATTTTATGTGACTACGTCAGAGTCTATCCAAAACTCGTATTTAAATTTTGCTTAATGAGCCAGACTAAAGTTTTGCAATGTTATTTTTGTTCTTGCTTTGTTAAACTCAATTTCCATCCTGTCCATGACCATTCCAGAAAAGTTTTCATATGTTTTGTCATTCTGATTATTATATTAATGTTCAAGTTATTCTAATTTAGTTAAGCATAAACAACAAAGAAAAACTCCCAGCTCAAGGGATGAACTTGTGTTGACACATACCATACAACTTAGCTTTTCATTCATTCAACATTTATTTAAGTGTCATTGAGCCACGAGGACTCATTTACAAGAGAGACTTGTACAAATCAGTGTAGACACAATTTTAATATTTTCCATATTCAGGCATGTGCTGGGAATTGCCCCTCTTTTTTTTAGGGATCCAGATAATTTGGATAAGCTCACCAAGCAGGGCGCTGTTCATTTCCCTCCAGCTTGTGATTCCTTCAGTAAAATCTATGGAAAATACCAAAGATAACAGATGAACTCATAAGGTACCAGTAAAGTGTTATTAACTGAAAACTAATGAATGATTAGCTGAAGGGTGTTGCATATCTCTTTGCTAGATTGTTTTCCCTGTTTGTTAAAGATACAAATTCCAGATACTACTAATCTGCTTAAAAACATTCCATCCATCCATTAACTTTACCTGCTTCTTCCTTTTTTGGGTTGCGGGGGTCACTGCTGCCCATGTCCACCTGTCACTGTGAGAGGCGGGCTACACCCTGGACAGGTTGCAAGTCCATCACAGTGCTTAAAATATTTTCCCCTTTTAATATATGACATTTTAGTTGTTAAAAATTTTTTTTTGTTTGTTGAAGACAACAAACTTTGATCTATCAATCATTCAGGCCTATAAATAATAGCATCAAACTCAAGGAACGAACCAGTTCCTCCACTCGTCCACGTTTCATAACTGTTAAACTTCACTGTGATCAAAGTAGGGACAAGAATCGGCCATTGGTGGGAAGTTTGTAGGAAAAAAACACTCCTATATGTAATAAAATACTTTCAGGGAGTCTGACATGTTATCAGTTGAGAAAAATTTAAACACTTTCTAGAAGTGTGGCTACTTGGAATTAAAATGTTTTAAAAATTAGGGGTCTTTCCAAATTCTTGCACAAAACTTGTTTTTGTTCTTTAATTTGTTTACTAATAAGTTCTAAGATAAAGATGGCATGCTTGCATAGTAATACTATATCATATTGTGATTAACACACCCAGTATTCTTACTAAAATAATTATGGTGCGACTATAAATCACACAATCATTGTAGGCTGGTAAATTATTTGGTTTACATCTTTACCCTTGAGTTACGGTGCACCAAACTAACCTTTGTTTCCTCATTTGTTTTTGATACATCTCAGGTGATAGGACTATTGCAAATCAGTCCTGTTTGGCATCTCAAATAAAAACCTTCAGAGGCTGCAGCTCATCCAGAACAGGGCTGCTAGTTTGTAAAACAAAAAGCATGAGCACATCACAGCAGCCTTGTGTTTTCATCATTGACTTCCTGACCCTGCCAGAATACAAGATCTGACTTCTGACACATCCGTGTAAACTACTCAGCTTTACGAGCTGCTCATCTCACACATCGAAATCCATTCTCTCTTAACAACTCGCCCAATCTTCAAATTCCCAGAAATAATTTTGTCATGATAGTGGTCTGAGCCTTTTGCTCTGCTGCTCCTTGTTTGTAGAATTCACTTCCAGAACATTTGAGGCACCTCAGACTGCAGAGCTCTTTAAAAAAGGATTTAAAATATGTTTGTTTTATCGTCTTTATGATCTAATTTTGGTGGCGTTGTTTTTTTTAATCATTCTTGGAACGTAGCATTTTGAGATTTACAAATGTAAATTGCTCTACCAGTTTTTTATTGTATGAAAAGATAATATAAACAGTAAAACTTAGCAGACAGTAGAGGTAGAAGGAAGTCCACAATGGAAAACTGGTTTCCTGACAAAAAAATTCTAATAGTAGTGTTTTTAATTAAAATGGTTTTAGCAGCGCTAATTTTTTTCTTCTTTTTGTTTTTACATTTTACATGTTCTTTTGACTATTTTCTCTTTCGTTCTTCTCCAGCTTCAACTGTCTCCAGCTTTGACCGAGCGACTGCGGGTCTTTGAGTCTTTCAGGGAAAAACGAGACAGGAGGAAGGGAGCTGAAGTAACAGATAAACCTCTCGCCATCCGCCTGGTGGATGAGCACACAGTGAAGGGAAGAGCTGGTGTCACTACACCTCTCTCAGTTGCACAGAGTCTGAGGTAAAGGCTCAGTAGATCCAGGGATGTTTTCACATGTTGCATCTCTGCAGGTGCAGCAGGGTTAATGCATGTCTTTCTGCAGGCTGAAAGGAGCCTTGGTGAGCAAAGTTAATGGGGAGCTGTGGGAGCTGGGGCGCCCTTTAGAGGAAGACTGTGAACTACAGCTGCTGGGGTTCGACACAGCTGAGGGGAAAAAGGTAAATATTCACTGACTAGTCAAATGAATAACACTTGAAACAGACTTTGTAATGACGATTTGCATTTACTGTTAAATATCCTATTCCCATGATTTTCAGGCAGCATGGAGGACAGGGGCGTGTGTCCTTGGCGGTGTGTTGGAAGGCGTGTTTGGTGCTGAGGTGTGCAGAGAAGGAGCATCGGAGTTTGGGCTTTTCTGTGACCACGTGTTGAGCAACAGGTGAAGTTTTAACGAGCGTCAATAACCTGAACAAAATATTTGACTTTATTTGCTGTCAGCATTTTTGCATTAGTTAAATTTAGCCACTTTTATCTGACCTTTCTGTTTGTTTCAGTTACCTGCTGCACGTCCACACACTTGTCAGGCTTTGATTTTGTACCTGGTTGATTTTGCCCACAGCTCCTTGTCTCTGAGTGAGGTGGAGGCGAGGTGTAAGGAGGCTGCTGCGCTCAAGCTTCCTTTAATCGGGTTGGAGCTGAACCCACAGGAGCTCAGAGAACTTTTCCAGGTTTGTAGCACGTTCTGTATTTCTGTAACATCCAAAACTAACATTGGACTGTATGACAAATGTTTCTTGTTCTGTTGGCAGCTCAGTTTGTCCTCATAAACAGCTTCATGGCTCTGGACGTGTCTGCTCAAAGGCCCATTTCTCAGTTACTGGTTTTAACTGGTTGGAAGTTAATGATTTTCAATGGCTCAGTTTCATTTATTCACCTCAGGCTAAACGTCTTCATTTAAAATAATCCCCATCCATGTAGCACTGTTACTTAAAAAGTCTTCACACACGAGTGAAATCACAAAACCTGACCACAATGAAAAGTTTCTGAATATAAAAGGTCTTCAAGTGAAAACATAACCACCATCAAGTGTTTAAAGGTGTCTCAGCAACCCAGAGACCTTCTCAACCATACTTGGTTTGTTCACATTCAGGGTTCCTACGAAAACCTCATTCTCAGGACCCCTCGGTCCAGGACTGAGACGAGTTCTGGCGGCCTCGGTCCGTTCAGAAGACACAACGAGGCGGTTGGAGTCAGCCTTCCTCTGATGCACCTCTGTGCCTCCAAGCGAGGTAGTGTGAGGGCTAGGCCAATGTTGAAGAAAGAAAATGAACCTGCGGAGCTGCGGCTCAGTAATGTGATGAGCTGATGACATTTGTTGCTCGTAGGATTAAACAATAGATTTATTACTGAGGGAATATTGATGATGACACTGCAACTTTGTAGTTAGTTAAAAAAGTTAAACACAAAAAATTTTGCTAAAATGATTTAATTTGTCATAATTAATAAATGACACGAGGGAGACGTCCAACACATTTAATCCATCACCGTCCAGCCCCGCAGAGTTCTGCCTCTTTTGGTTCTGCTCAAAGCTCCCATCTGAGCGGGACGTGGCAGCAGCTTCTGTGATTTATGGAAGGCTAGAGGAAGCTTAAAGGAGGACTGGTCTCATTTCAGGGAACTGTCTTCTGAATATGCCTGAAACCTTAAAAAGTAGAAAAAATATGGAATTTGTTCCGAGTATTTTTCAGGTCAGGATAAGTATGGAAAGACAAAATGAAAAATAGGAGAAGAAAACACTTCTTTGTCCTGTTCCATTTTTCAAATCTCTTTTTCTAAAATCTTTGCAAGGAAGGTGGAAATTTTCAGCGTCTTGTTGGAGCCGACCACTTTTTAAATGTTGCATTAAGTTGCCAAACGTGCTGGTGAAGATTCTCAGTCATCCAGGACATGATAAAATCAAAAAACGTTCAATACAAAAACAACTGGACTTTATTTGTAACAACAGACTAACAAAGACCTTAAGAAACCCCTACTGTTAAGGTGTGATTTGTCAAATAGGTATGTGTGTATCTTATCTCAGCCTTTAAAACCTGATCCCCTCTCTGCTCCTTGAATTGAGAAAGCTGAGGATGAAGAGCGAAACGTCTTATTTTACAAATAAAGTCCAGTTGTTTCTGTATTGAACGTTTTTTAAAGTTGTCTTAGACGCATATCAAATGTGCAATGAAATTATAATTTGGAAAAAAAAAAAAAAAAACATGTTTTTGAAATGTACATACCTTAAAGAAATATGTCCCAGTTTAGCTGCTGCCAAACCTAAGTTCACCATTTTTTTCTGCCTGTCCCTCTCTGCCCTCACTGTGTTGGACTTTGTCCGCTGCTAGGTTGCTCCAAAGCAAACTGAGACTGTATTACTGTGAAAAAGAGCCCAACAACACCAGCTGACTACCGACTACTGACCCCAATTACCCTTGGGGGGGACAGAGAAAACACACAAACGCAAATGCTCACACACTCACAGAAAAACTAGCAATAAGAGTCCTTCTGTTGTTGGAAGGAGTTGGCAGAGCTTCTACAAAAGTGCTTCTTTAGAGAAGACATCAGGATTAAGCCGTGACTTCCTGATGGTACAAATGTCACGCGGGGAATGACACCAGATTAAATTAGCCAAGAGCAAGGTCTAAGTAGGCAAACCACCCTAATCTGTGAGCTACAAGCGTATTTAATGTGACTCAGCTGTACAGTTCTTACCACAAGATGGTAATAGTTTGTCTTTTATGGGTTAATACTGTTGAGACAACAGATCAAACCTAAAACTACATGCATGGGTTGTGTTTTGTTATTGTTCTTCATTTAGCATTAAAGGCAAAAGGCTGTAATATTTTTGTCTCTGTGTGGTTGTTTGTAGAACTAATGAAATCTCAAAATATCTGCCCACTGGTTCATGAACTTTCAATGAAATTCTCTGAAAGCAACCTTTGGGTAGTCTCTCGTAGGGCTGTCGCAATAAACAATAAATCAATTAATCGCATGATAAATGAAAATTATCTACCTCATTTTCATTTATCAGCTTTACAATTTCTTCGTGTCTCTTTTTCTACTGAAGACACTGTATGACAAAAGACTCAACTCCAGTGTTCTTCACTGACCACTCCCTTTCTCTTTTCTCTTTAAAATCTGTGTTAACTGTCCAAAATCACATTGTTGGATCGTAAAAAGCAGTCAAGTTGAGAAGCTAAACTACGAGCTAAGCTAATAAGCCGACCTCAAGGAAAAAAAAAAAAACTCCATCTTGTCGAAGCTCCAAAATGCACAGATGAAACCCGTGCCTTCATGTAAAAAGTTGTTTTTCTCTGCAAAAAGAAGCTGAGAACTTGTTTACGGATTTTTTTTTAATTAAAAACTTTGTGTGAAATATGTTATGCTAAAGAGCTCAAACCACACCGAGCATCAGCCATTTTGAGAACCGAAGGGAGACAGCCCATGTCACGTAAAGGGGCCTCCCTCTCATTTTTCTTAGAGACACGCTGCTCACTCCCTCACTATCTGTCCTTCGGTTCAGTCTCACACTGCCATCCGGTGGTCGAAAAAAGGTACTACATGCAAAACAAATTAAACATTTCTTCTTAAATTTGACAATAAATACTAATTATTGTTAAATTTTAAGCAATATTATTGTTTGTCTCAATAATTTCTGAGACAATTAATTGCCCAGCAACATTTGTTATCGTGACAGGCCTAGTCCCTCGCTAGCTTGCAGACTGACTTTCGCGGTTTTTCAATGCAAGATTGTACTTAAAATGTACTTAAGTACAGTAACAAAGTATTTGTACTTAGTTACATCCCACCACTGCTAATATAACACATTTACATAAAGTATTTAATTAGTAATCTATCCAAGGGGCCTAATTGCAATGGCGATAGTGGAGAAGAACGACTCCATTTTAGCAGGAGTACCTGTTGTTATTTTCCACTTTGACTAAAACGGCTGTAGCATGTCAGATGAAGAACAAGGGGTCCCATCTGACTTTTAACCTCATCTGCCAAGCCATATCACAGCATTCATTTCCACCACTTATTAGTTACAAGTTGGTGAGTCGACACCTAGAAACTTTACACAGACGTTGAAACGTGACAGGTTTTTCACAACAACCAAACTTCATCTGCTCTTACTTTAAAACACCTGCATGAAGTGCAGTAATCGAAAACAGGAATTTAGCAAACAATAGTGTAGCATTAAAAACAATCATCAGCACAGAAGCAGCAGAAAAACGGCAGATATTTTACCTGCTAATCACTGACTCAACACTTCAACGCATCCTGAGCCAGCAATGAATGAAAACAACAGTCAGCAGGGCCGACTGATTCACAGCGTAGGAGCTAAAACATCTTATCAGCGTCAACTCGTTAATGCCTCTGCTATAAACACCTCCCGGTTTAATCTCGAGGTACATGATAACAATGTCACCATTAGAAGAAATGTCACAGAGAGAGGTGTTGTTACTTACTTCCCGTAAAGCCCTGTGAGCTTCGTGACCTGACGGTTCCACTTCATGTTTTTTTCTAGTATCGACAGAAGTTAGTTTTAAATCCTAAAGAATCTTTTTTTAATTGATCGTCTTGCTTTTATATTTTAGTGCGTGCTTGGTCTATCCTAAGGACTGAAGCTGAATCCTGTAGCAGTAAAAGAAGGATCACCTTGTGGAGACTTATCCAATCAGAGAACGGTACCTGTCATCTTGGGCAGGCATCCAGATCTAGCTAAATATAAACTCCTTATAATCCTGAGTGTCCTCTTTCAGTCTCTACTTGGAGCTCTCCTCTGTTCTAAACTTCAATCAGGGACGTTTTCTCTGCTGTCAGCAGCGTTTCAGAATAACTCGTCTTCGCTGCCTGTTGTTCTCGGCCGTGTTCACTCCCCCAAGAGAAAATGTCATTAACCAGTGGCAGTGCAATCCCTTCTGAGTCTCCTCCCTCCCTCCCTCCCCCAGACGGCGCAACATATCCAGGCCTGTCCTCCCTGCCACAGCACCTAGAAACACTTTTCACTCACGTTACACGCATCCTGTTATGACTTCTTCTCTTCCTGCGTCTTCAAACATTTCCAGACACCAGGACAGCAAACAAACCGAACTGAACACACTGAACTCCAGCAAAATATCTTCAACCTAATCTCCTTTAAGGCTCGGCTGCCTGCAAATATGCCAAGAATTTTCAGATTTAGGGGGGAAAAAAAAAAAAGAGCCAAACTCTAGTTGAACTGAGGAACCGTCTCAGCTTCTGTTTTGTTTTTCACATCCAACAGGCAGGCTTGAGAAGAAATTCACACAGCGGGTTGTAGCTCCTGTGAATATTTGCAGTGTGTGACATAACAAATAAACAGGTGCATCTTAAAAAAATTAGAAAATCATGAAAAAGTTCTGTTTTTGTTACCAATCATTTCAGAAAGTGAAACTCATACAACAAAGATTTAATATTCTGTGTCTTGGAAGATTAGAATATTGAAGAGGTTCAATACCGTGAACTCCTGGTGTCACACCTTAATCAGCTGATTAACTCCTCAACATGAGCTACAAATGTCTCATTCCTCAAGCCCAGCCACTCCAGAACCAGAGACGACATCATAAGTGTCTTACCTGCTGTGGAAACAAAGAACTGGACTGTTGCTCAGTGGTCCAATGTCCTCTTTTCAGATGAAAGTACATTTTCATGTCATTTATAAATCAAGGTCTCAAGTCTGGAGGAAGAGTGGAGAGGTCCAGGATCCACGATGCTTGAAGTCCAGAGAGAAGTTTCCAAGTCACTAGCTATGTTTACATGGACATAAGTAAATCTGGATTAAACGATCATTCAGAGTAAAAGTGCGTCATGTAAGCACCCCATTCGGATTATTCTTTACTGACTCAGCTTGATCTGAATTAATTTGTAATCAGATTGAGACGGGTGGTTTATGCCAATTCATAATCTGAACGGTGTGCATGTAAACACTTAATCTGATCGTTTCATTCCGATCGTGGAAAACTGACCAGACTGTGCATGTGCGACCTTTGTCTAACCCACATATTTCCACCTGGCTAATGCTAATAATATTAGCATGTCAGGGAAGTAAAACTGGTCTGTGAGCGACACAACATTTCTACCAGAAACTTTGAAAGAGCTCAAAATGATCTGTATTAGCTGTAGCTCAGTCAGGGAGTGCAGGAACATCTCCACTGTCATTAAAACCTGACATGGGTCCATTTTGGGCGCTCAGGTTTGTTTATGTTCATCACGGAAGTAGAACTTCTTCTTCTGTGGTTTTTAAGGAGAATTCACCACTCTGCACATGACAGTACTTCTATTCAGAATAAAAACCCGCTGCATGATCAGATTGTACACATGAAAACAATACATTCAGATTATTTAATCTGAATACATTTCAATCCAATCACAGAATTTTGCACATGTAAACATAGCTAGTGATGGTTTGAGTCCATGTCCTCTGCTGGTGTTTGGTCCACTGGGTTTTCTGAAGTCCACAGTCAATGCAGCATCTAGCAGGACATTAATAGAGAGACTTCATGCTTCCTTCTGCTGACGAGCTTTATGGAGATGCTGGTTTCATTTTCCAGCAGGACTCGGCTCCTGCCCACACTGACAGAGGTACCAGAAGCTGGCTGTGGAATATTATGATTTTCTGAGACACTGAATTTTGTTTTTTCATTCATTTTAAGCCATAATCAAAGTTACAAGAAATAAAGTCTTGAAATATTTCAATCTACATGTAATGAATCTATAAATGAGTTTCACTTTCTGAAAGGATTGACATAATAAACTGAACTTTTTCACAATGTTCTAATTCTTTGAGTTGCACCTGTAGGTAACTTTGTGCAGTTCCTTTTAATTTAAAACATCTCATCTAAGAATGCACGATATTATCAGCAGGATTTCGATATCGACCGATATTAGCGTAAAAGTTCAATATCGGACATCGATCATTCCGTCAAAATAACTCACCAGCATAAAAGACACTGTTTTTGTGTGACAACCCAGAGACGAGGATGCCTGCAGCGCAGTGCAACGTGATGACGTCACATGCACCTACCTGATCTGATCACAGCGGAGAGGAAAATTCAAAATGTCAGCGGTGTGGAAGTTTTTTTTTTTTGTTGAGTAAGTCGTATTCTAAAGGTTTATGGACTACATTGAGCCTCGCTACATCGTCCCCAGTCAAAAATATTTTTCCGACGTAACCTTATCAGAGTTGCAAGCCGTCATTTCTGACGTCATTGAGAAGCTAATAGCCGATAGCACGACTTGTTGGGTGAGTTTTACCAAAGACATTTGGACGTGGTGTTAGCCCATTAGCATGATTAGTCTTACAGCACAATGGATAGACAAAAACTTTGAATTTAAAAAGTCTGTCCTTCATGCACAGGAG
>JARVGQ010001306.1:15650212-15673038 GCA_031762355.1 Hypsolebias martinsi | reverse complement strand
AAAGAAACTGTCCAGATGACCTGATTGAGAGTTATCAGATTTGACACCTGGATTACTGAGTATGAACTTTCTTTGACAATAAGAACCTTGAACCAAAATGACTCTCCGTCTGTCAGCTCTCGTCCTTTAAGCTTTTAGTCGCTGTTTCTTTTCAGAAGAGAGAAGAACTTCACCTTTTTGCTTTCAGACAGCCATCTATGATGCCATTGTGCTCCCTCTGCCTCTGTTTACTGCCGAGAATTATTTAACGACCCAACAGCTGTGTCGCGCCGAGACTGTCCGAAGTCTACTCGTCACTGTTCGAATGTAAACAAACATCATTGTTGGCAACAAAATATGAATCTGATGATTTTACTCTTTTATTACAAATTGTGTGGTAGATTTTTGGTAGTGACTGTATTTACTGGTAATTTTACATCATAGATAAAATGCAAACAAAAAAATGCATTATTTTAACATCTATTATGGCTTTTAAAGAATCTTTCTGTTTATTCTGGGAGTTTGGGTTTCCAGTCAGTGTTTTGTGTGTTCAGGAGCTTTTGTGTTTCTATGCGTGTGGTATTCGTGGGTGTGTTTGTTGGCAGGAACAGTCCCCTCTTCACAGTAGTGAAGGTAGTTTCTCATCTCAGCCACCCGTGTTCAGTAAAACACATCCGTCACAGTCACAGCCACAGCCCCTGCGTAAAAAACACAGTCTGTCTTTCGCCTGCTTTCTGTTCCCATCATCCGTCACTCCTCCACTTTGTCCGTCCTGCACTTAGCTCTGAACTTTTTTTTTTAAGTTCTTCTAGCTACCTTTGACCTATCTTGTTAAAAGCAGCAAGAAATTTCAATTTTACATACATTTCGTATCTTATTGCCAAAGGGCAAAAACAAATGGGCAGCACGATGATCAGTGGTTGCCACTGTTGCGTCACAGCAAAAAAAGTCCTTGGTTCAATTCCCGGTTGGACCTGGGGTCTTTCTGTGTGGAGTTTGCATGTTCTTCTCGTGCATGTGTGGGTTTTCTCCGTGTACTCCAGCTTCCTCCCACAGACCAAAAACATGCATGCTCTCAGGCCTCCCTTGCAAAACAGATCTGTGATCTCAATGGGATTTGTCTGGTTAAATAAAGGTAAATAAATAAATACAATATTTTCATCCATGTCTGTGTGCATGTTTCTGTCTGTTAGCAAAATATCTCATGACCCACTCAAAATTAGCCAACACAAAAAGGGCAATCAATCGGTCAGTTTTACACCGAATAAGCTTTAGTTTGTTTGTTTTTAAATAGAAAACATGCTGGTGGTCTTCAATTCTAGTATCTGCTGCTGGGAGATTCATAAACATTATGAGACTTGCTTTCAGCTTGTTTGACACTGAACCCGTATCATCTGGACTAGATTAGAACTTTCTCCACTTGTCCACAGCCTGGCAATGAATGGAGAGAGTCCAAAGTCTCTAGAGATAGTCTGATAACCTCTTCTATCCTGATAAACTCAAAGCTAAAGAAGCAACACTTCTTTTTTGAGGTTGCTCAAAAGGACTCAGTAAATTAGGCTTCAGCTCTTTCTTACTTTATTTAAAATGGTTAAATAATTTATTGACATTGTTAAGGATGCTGTGTCCTCTTAATGCTCCTTCTTATTCACTAACTGGGTGTCCTTCTAAAATACTGTGCAGAAGTCATGAAACATTGTTCCTTTATAGTCTGCTTTCAAGCAACCACACTGTCTTGTCATCTTTTAAAATAGTTTTTGAGCAATGCTTCTTCAGGCTTTCTGGAGGTGATTTGTTTGAACTTTGGCTGCTTATTCAGTTGTTGTTTTTTCAGTACCTCAATTGTTTTGGAAAACGTATTATTTTGTTTGTTTGTTATAAACCCTAGATTTAGGCAAAGAATCACTCGAGCATAAAATGACTTAAACTCAATGAGGGAACCAGAGCAGCTAGCTAGTAACTTGCTAACTAGCTAGCAACTTAAGAGCTAACAATTTTTTCTTTAAAAAAAAAAAAAAACTTGATAAGTAGAACTTAATTAGCTAGTTTATCACGTTTGTTTGTCTTCACAGTAATGTTTTAATGTCACCTTTTTTTTATTTTGTTGTGCAAATCCCTCTGAGATCAGAGATCTGTTTTTCAAAGGCGATCTGGGCCTGAAAGCAGCTTAACATGCATGTTTTTGAACTGTGGGAGGAAACTGGAGCACCTGGAGGAAAACCCACACAAACACGAGCCAGAACATGCAGACTCCACGCAAAAGGACTCCAGGTCCAACTGGGGCTTGAACCCCAGACCTTTTGGTTGTGAGGCAATAGTGATAACCACTAATCCATCGTGGTGCCCAATCAGCTAACAGCTGATTAGCTTGCTAGTTTCTCGTTTTTCTTTCTTCATAGTAACTTCATCTCTAGCAACAACTGAACTACCGGTAGCTAGTTTCTCAATTTCTTTCATCTTTAAATTGATTTGTTTGCTAGCAACTTAATAGCCAGCTACTTAGCAAAGTTAGCTTCTGTCAGTTTGTCACAAAGACACAACTTGTTCCTATTTCTTCTGTTGGATTTATGAGACTCTCGTTTAGTTTTTGAAGCCTGGCAAACTATTTTGCCTGAAATATATTGTTGATTCATTCAACATTTATTCATACAGGTTAGTCTCATTGAGGCACGAGGACTCATTTTCAAGAGAGACCAGTTTTAAACAAAACCGCAGATAAGGTACACACAACAACAAACAGCCATAAAATGCATATAAAGTGAAAAGTAAATTAAAGTAGTGATATAAATCAAAATAAAAACAACTACATTATAAAACGATGTAAGACACTAAAAATAAGAACGTCTGCACTGAGTTTTGCATTGAACTTAACAGTTGTTTAAAATCCTTTAGAGAGGTCAAAGTTGACAGCTTCAGATCTTTTTGCAAGGTGATCCAGGGTACAGGAGCAGAGTAAGAAAAGGTTATTTTACCGAAGTCAGGCCGCACTGAGGGTACGCTGCAGGTAATGATGTCTTGAGAGCGCACGCTGTAGCTGCACTGACAAAGTGACATGTAGGAGATGTATGAAGGCAACAGACCAAGGAGTGATTTAAAGATGAAAATGTACCAGTGTGAAAGTGTGTGAAGTTAATGATGACCAATTAACCAGTGAATACAGAGTGCAGTCATGGGTACGATAGTTACAGCCAGTTATGAATCTTAGCGCACCATGATAGGCAGCAGCATTCAATTGGTCTCACCATAGTCGGTGGACGGAAAGAAAGTAGCAGTTACAAGACGTTTCCTAGTGTTCAGAGTTAAACAAGACCTGTTTCTGAAAAAGAAACACAATTTTAATTAAAATGTCTTCATCAAGTTTTTGATCAAGGCTCATGTCAAATACAAACCCTTACATGGAGCCCAATGTAAATCCATCAGTACTGAAAACCCTTCTGTGGTGATGGAAACCTCACTCTGTGTTCACCGTATGCCGTACACCAGTTCTCCTCCCTGACCATGAAGCACAAGCCAACTCATCGTCTTGTGTCTGCTTTTGCACGCACTTCCGTCCACGCAGTCCACGAGCCTCCTGATGGTTCTCCACACCCTGAACTCTGCTGGGAGAAACCACTCACAAGTCCACCTGCTGGGACGACACACTGGAGTTTCCTTTATTTTTTTGTCTCATTCTAATTTCTTTCACCTTTCTGCAGACGTTTCTTCTGCCTGCTCGTGTTTAGGGTCTTTCACTCATGCACATCCTGATATACAGAACCAACTCGGTCTTCCTGAGCCCATCGTGTTTATCTTCAGCAGAAATATTTACAACCATGTTTCACACACACATTAAGTTAGATTTACATGGCTCTTGTAAAAGATCAGGTCACGGACATGCACTGACTTTGAAGCATTCTGCATTCAGTCAAGCTGCGTCCATGTATATAATGGTTCTGAAATACACTCATTTACTGTAAATAAGGCAAAAATCTGTTTCAAACAGTCCCACTTGATTGGTTCTCAACTTTGGCACAACAGATGATCCTTTTCTGGCACAATAGCTGCATAAACAATCCTCTGTAAAGGAATAATCCAGTGCAGGGAAGTGTCAGCGAGTGCACGTTCTGGTGTTTTTGCCCGAGAGTCTTTTCTCTGTTTTTTGTCACAGCCACTGGTTCACATAGGAACTCTGGACCTGTGTGTCTGTGAATGTGTATAAACGTGATAATTCCCTTGCTCACGTCTCCCCAGTTGAATACTAGGAATTTTTCCAGCTGCTTGCGACAGCTGTGTGAGGGAAGAGACGTCCAGGAGAAAGAGGGGAAAAAAGGAAAAAGAAAATGGAGAGAATCAAAGAAGGAGCGTGAAAGACAAGAAGATTGAGGAGCTGACAGAGATTAGAGAGGCGAAGAGATGTGAGAGCCCGGTGTGCGGCGTGCCAGTGTGTGTTTGTGTTGAAGCCAGCGGTGAATCAGAGGGCTTTGGATTCACCGGGCAGGGTGATCGTGGC
Organism: Hypsolebias martinsi; assembly: GCA_031762355.1. Taxonomy (NCBI): domain Eukaryota; kingdom Metazoa; phylum Chordata; class Actinopteri; order Cyprinodontiformes; family Rivulidae; genus Hypsolebias; species Hypsolebias martinsi. Next base: position 15,668,570 of record JARVGQ010001306.1, on the reverse strand, counting down.
TTCCCACGGCGGTGATAAAACTGAATGTGTTTGCAGGCGCGAAATATTCAGAAATCTCAAAAGGAATCAGACGGACAGGTTTAATAGATTGCCTTCCAGTTACAAATTCTGCATTTAAAATGATACGTGCACAAGCAAGTTATCTGATCTTCCCTAAATCGTTTAGCAACAGGATGAAGAACACAATAGTGCAGTTAAGTTAAATTAAAAAAAATCTCATGTGAGGAAGATTAGCATTCTGAAGTGACATAATCAGGATTCAAACCAGAAATATTCAAAGCAAAATGTTCAAAAGCATCATGAGCACAGACTGCAGCACAAAAAATGTGATTTTGCCATAATTCAGGTTGTGTTTCTTTGTCATGTGCAGGTTAACACAAGGTTAACAGTGAAACGTTCAGGATGAGAAGAACGGATTTGACTCGCTAATACATCAACAAAGAACAAACAAATAAGAAAATAACAAAACATGCAATAATAGTACAAAAATAAAGTACCAAAAAGTGAACAATTATACTATTGAGAGATTTTGCGTAAAAATAAGGCTATAAATACACCATCTACCAATCCCAGTAACTACAATAGCATATAGTTTCATAATCTACTTCTAAATATAAGCTTTCTAACAAGTATACCTTCAGAAATTATCTTTTTAATTTATTTTTTTAAGTTACCTTTTTTTCTCTTTGATGACATGGTAGTGTTGGGAAATCCCTTCTTATAATGTTTGCCATTGTGAAGCTTAATAAATAAATATATGGGTGGATTTCCTTATGGATTCACACTAAACCAATTTAAAAAAGGGGTTTCAAACCGGCACTCAAACAGAACCAGCTTGTTGCCAGTGAATAAATCGCCCGATTTCAACAAGCGACATATCACTTTGAAGCTTTTGAGATAAATAATTTGAAAATGATGTTGAAAAATTTCTTGCTGGGACTTATTTTGCCTGCACTGCTCACAAATTGGTGCAAGTCAGGTTAGTTAACAGCGTCGTAAAGTCTTATGTTTGAAGATTTTTCTGTGGAAACGTGTCTTGGTTTAACATCATAAAAATGCACAGGGGGGCAATCTGATGATATCTGAAGTACCTTTTGTTGACTTTAGTTCCAATTTAGAACTTACCATACTGTCAGTGGTCGGGTCACAGAGGCAACAGGTCCAGAGAGAAACCCTGTGAGAGAAACCCCGGTGACACTCTCCAGCTCTTCCTGGGGGATCCCAAGGTGTTCCCTGGCCAGAGAAAATATATAATACCTCCAACAGTTCCCTTTCCATCATCCCTGTGGGACATTCCCAGGAAACCTTCAAAAGAAGGCAACCTAATTAGATGCCTGAACCACTGCAACTACTGGTAACTCCTTTCAGTTAGGAGCAGCCACTCTACTCCACTGGATGACAGAGCTCCTCAGCCCAGCCATCCTATGGACGGAGCTCATTTTGGCCATTTAGATCTAGGATCTTGTTCTTTCTATTTCACGACCATAGGTGAGCATCGGTCTGTACATGGACCAGTAAATTTAGAGCTTTGCCTTTAAGCTCAACTCTTTCTTCATTACGAACGTCTGAAGCAATGCCCTCATTCCGTCATTTTGTTTGGAAATACATCGCATTCATAAATTACCACTCTTGGTCAGCACTGGATACAAAACCTCAGTCTTTTTCATTTTCAGGGAGTGAGATTTCTGAGGTCTCCTGTAAATCACAGTGGAAGTAGTATCATGGTTTAGGCCTGCCTTGGTTCGTCTGGGCCAACTAGAATCATTGCTGGAACAATGACTTCGACTTGTTGCCAAACAAAGGAGTGGTTTATTGACCGAGTCAAAGTCTTAAGTCAGTCATATTGATGTGGAACAAGCTAAAAGTGGCAAAAAAGCAACTAATATCGCTGAATTAAAGCAGTTTTTTTTTCCTGTTCCATTTTTACTTTTGTTTGAGTTGTTGCTCAGTACTGGTTTCCCAAACTGAAAGTTCAGAATATCTTAGAAAATCCTGAGGCTGTGCTCTACATACTCACATAGATTTACAGTTTGATCCATTCTAAGCCTCCTAACCTTTTTTCCTTCTGTGGGGACATTGTTTTAAACAAAATAATCTGATTAATTTTAAGGAATTTAAAGGAGCAAATAAATCTTAGATGGATTTGTTAACGACTCAAAGACATATTTATAAATCAGAACGTTTTGGGGGCATTGGTTTGTTACTGCGCCCCACTGAAAGGTGGAAATATAATGCACCAGTTACTGCCTGTGTTTGTGTGTGTGCTTGTCTATTAGCAAAATATCTCATGAACCACTAGATGAATTGTATTGAAACTCTCAGAAAATAGTTCTTGTATGTACATCTACAGCTGATCAACTTTTGGAATTAACCTGATTCAAGATGGCTACCACAACTAGTAGATCCTAATGAACACAAAAATGGCACCAGTTCAGTCAGTTTTACAGATGTTGATGTCATCGTAGCTGAGAGTCATCACTGACAGGTTTTGACTCAAAGATAGTGCTGGATCTTTGTTAAAAACGTTCACATTAACTGTTCAAGTCAACCTTGTCTGTCTGATGGCAAAATATCTCCTCAACCAGAGGATGGATTTGAATAAAATCTGCAGGATGTACCGGTAATCATTGGATGTTCATCTATAACCATTTTGAAGTTAATCCAATTTGAGAAAACCAATTCAGCTTATCAACCTTGAAACAACAGAAATGGCTACAAGCAGACAATTTTAGAGGTCATTTACAATTTTATCATTTTTACGAGCACACACCAAAAAAAAAAAAAAAAGTGTACAGAAAAATGTTAACTCACATGAAACAGTGCTATGCTAAGCTGGCACAAACATCACAACAAAATCGCACTCGAGTGGTATCTTTGAGTAACGGTACTCACTTTCACCCTCCCAGCACTTTCCCATTTAAACAAACTGGGAACAACCTCGGACTCGTGTCAGTTTACAGCCAATAACAGAGACTTCAACATAACTGTCAAACCAAATCTGAGCAGAATATTAACAAGAACAACCCATTTCCACACTCATTAACATCGTAAACAGTCAGAAAAATTGCACACATCATTTCCACAAGACTACCCAGCATGCTTTGTGTCCCACACTCTTTCTTTGGTATGCGACTCTCTCTCAGAGAGCTTCGTGAGTTTGGTGGAAAAATGAAAAAACGTTAAATGAAGACACACATCTTTGCTTTAACCTGGGGCCTACAATGTTTGTCTTCCGTGTTAATATTGTTTAATTATAAGAACTAAATGAGCAGAAACACAAGTCGCATGGAGACACTCAAAAGGCAGTGCGCTCCTTTGGCGGTGCTCTCTCCTGCGGTGCAGGGAAATGATTGGGATCAGGGGCGGCTGTGTACATGCATGTGCACACCGTGTGTTTGGGATGCTCTGATGGCTGGGCTGCCCGATGTGTGAAGAAAAAGGAAAAACTGTAGAGCTGCAGCTCAGTAATGTGATGAACTGATAGTTGTGTTTGCCGGCTCGCAGGATTAAACAGCAGTTTTATTACCAGGAGAATATTGATGATGGCGCACAGCAACTTTGGAGCTAGTTTATAAAATTAGTTATAGTTAACCATAAAGAGGACGGCCATAGTGAGTTAATTCATTCTTGCAAATGACACGAGGGAGACGTCCAACACACTTTGAATGCATCATGCTTCGCTTCAGCCCAGCAGAGAACTGCTCCGCCTCTTTTGGTTCTCATTCATTCATTCATTCAACCTTTATTTATACAGGTTAATCCCATTGAGCCTCTGAGACTCATTACAAGAGAGACCTGATTTAAACAAAGAGTGATGACAACAGTGGGCAACAAAGACAACAACAGACGATCATAAAGGATGCGTACAAATTGAGAATAACAAGTGAAAATAATATGGTATTAAAATAATCTCACAAAAAACAGTTCTGTTTGACTTGTTCCGTTTCTGAAAGGTCACCTCTGAACGGGACGTGGACGCTTCACCTGTGAATTATGAACCGTTAGAGGAAGGACTGGTCTGTGGAGCCACTTCACTGAACTGTGTTTCGAACGAGCCCAATATTTAACATTCGGGAGAATAGCAACATGTTGATCATTCAGGGCATACAAAAACAGTCAGAATGTCTTACTGTGACCCCCCCCCCCCCTTCCAGTTTGCATGCTTTATGCTGAAAACGACAGATTGCCCCTTTATAGATATTGTTCTATAATTTGGTGTAGCTGAGCGTCATTATCAACACACACTCAAAGCTCGAAAAACATGCAAGATTTTATGAATCGCATGCTTTTTATTTGATTGTTCTATTGTCGGTACCTCATCTGTGTTCTTTGTTTAAATCAGGTCTCGAGTCCTCGAGGCTCAATGAAACCAGTCCGTATAAATAAAGGTTGAATGAATCAATGTACGCACAATGTTATAAAGGTTTAACAAAAAAGGGTTTTCATTTTAGTTTAGAACAATATAGACCTCAAATTGTCTGTATTTTTGTTGCTCCTTATTTGCTTTTTTAAATTTGTATAAAAGTTTTATTATAAATTACACATTCCCTATAATATAAGGCAATAAAAAAGTAAAGGCGGTTAAAAAAAAAACTGGATGAAAGTAACGTTTCGGCTTGTGTTTATATTCAGGTATGCAGAAGAAGGAAATCCTCTTGAACGAGCACTGCTAACACACACGTGCACATGCCCGTGCACATGCATGTGCACGTGCACGTGCGCACACAGTCACTCGCATTCACTGAAAGTAATAGCAAATTTATGTGAACAGCCGCAGCCCCAAAAAAAAAAAAAAAAAAAAAGCAAGAAGTCTGATTATTTCCATATGGTCCTTACAGGCCCGCTGTTGCCCGAAGCAGCAAGTGTGTGTGAGTTTATGTGGAGAGTCGAGGTGTGTTTGTGCCAGCCTTCATTTCTCCCTCCACCCTGCCTTCTCCAGGGACTCAGCGAAACCACCTTCGATTGAGTTCCGACTGGTTTTCGTGTTTGGCCGAACTTTAAAAACGTTCCTGTTTGTGGTTTTGTTTTTGCCCTCCAGGTGTGCGGAGGAGCTGCGTCGGACTCCAGAGCGGAGCAGTGTGCGGCCTTCAACTCCCAGGAGTTCATGGGTCGCCTCTATAACTGGGAGCCTTTCACTGAAGGTGACGGTGGAGTTAACACACTCGCACAGTAGATTTTACTGCCTGCATGCGTTAATGGGGTTGTAGGAAGAATTAAATGGCATCAGACGGGGGAGGAGGTGGTGAAAATGTTTGGAGGGGCCTCTTTTCATGCCCATCCCTCCACAGTTCCTCATCTCTCATTGGAGTGGACCTCCACACAGCGTTGGGAGGTGATGAGAGTCAAAGGGAGCAGAGTGAACGACTGGCACTCGCTTCTATGATTCGTACAAAATACTTTCCTTCTCGCTCTCTTTTTTCCTTTTGTTTCGTCCAGCATCTCCTGCCAAACGTCTCCTCCCAGCTCTACTCGAGGACGCAGATTCCTGCCGAGTGAGATAAAGTAAAAAGAAAGGAAAAGACAGGATCAGGGGTGGTGAGAGGTGATGGGATGCAAGTGTTTAGTCATGTGACCAGCACTTGAGGGGGAGGAAAAGGGTGGACGACGTGGCTCTGGCCCGTGCATGTCTCTGTTTCCTCATAAGCGCAAGTGTTTACAGTGTTTGAGCGTAGGAGGAAAAGGGAATACTTTATAGATATTTGAGGAATTTAAGTTAAAGTATAGAGGGAATAAAGAAAACACAAATGTGGGAGGGGGGAGGAGATGAGCGAGATCCAGCTGCGAGAGGAGTTCATATGCCTGAGCCCCTGTGCAAAAATATTATGAGCTTATTAGCAGCAGTGCTCCGGATGTGAAAAGCTGAGGGAATATGGGGTAATATTTCAAAATAAATGTTCGATCGTGTTTGTTTTCTGCATCAGCCGGACTTTAGATTGTGCTCTGACGAGACCCGGGAGCTGCAGACCATCACTCAACCTTACAAACAGCATTTGTCTGGTTCTGTTCTGTCGTAACACAAAGAACATTTCATGTTCCTGTGGTCAAATCTACAAACTTAAAGAGGCGTGGGGTTGTGCACGACGTTCCGCTAAAATCTGAAGCCTGATGCAGCTTTTACACTCTGGGTCAAAGGTGATGGAGTCCATAACTTTATCTAAGCATCAAAATAAATAAATAAAAAGACCTAACTAAAGGGATGATTCAGGTCTTTTAAAGTGGAGTTTTGTGGTCGTAGATTAAAAAAAAATCTTACGTGTCATAGATAGCTCTTTGAACAGAACTTGATTTTGAGAAGCAGAGTTTGATTCTGACTAGTTTGATGAGCTAATGGTTAATCTGATTATTATTCCAGTTTATTCTCTTTTAAGCTTTACATAAGTGTTTTACATGAAATATTATGATTAAACACAAACAGCAGCCGTTAACTGTAGCACTCCCTGTGCAGTATGGACCACTTTTTTGGTATCCTCTTATTTCTGCCAGAACTGACAGCGATGGAAATGTTTCTAAAAAAATCCTTCACATACGCCCCCATATAATGTTTAAAACTGGAGTTGCTTTAAAACGGCAGCAATCCACTTTGGTTTGGATCCTGCTTGGGCTAGCTGTTAGCTTATCAGTCTAGTCAGAATTAAACTCTTATTTTACAATCTGAGGCCATTAGAAGGCCAGGTAAGATAATGATTATTCATAAAATTTCAACAACGTAATGTTAAAAACAGAGCAAATGCTTTAAGTCTTAGTGGGTTTTTATCAACTGTTAGGCAGATATTTTTGTTTTCCATCTCAAAATGTCATTTTGGTTCAGTCTCATAGCTCTCATCAGTCTTATATACATCATCTTCTACCGTTTACCTGTGGTCGGGCCGCAGAGCCAACAGGTTCAAGAAAGACACACACAGACATCCTTCTAACGACTCTGTACAGCATCTTCGCGGTCTCTTCCTAGTGGGATAAACCTGGAACTCCAAAGGGAGACATCCAGAAGGCCTCCTAATCAGATGCTCGAACCACCTCAGCTGACTTCCGCAAAGGAGCAGCGGCTCTACTCCAAGCTGATGATGAGTTCCTCACCTGATCTCTAAGGTTTAGCCCATCCAACCTACAAAGGAAGCTTATTTCAGAAGCTCATGGTCATAGGTGAGGGTTGGAATGTAGACAGACCATTAAGTCCAGAGCTCTGCCATTAAACTCAACTTATTCCATTGATCAATCTCCCGCTCCGTCCTACCATCACTACCATGGATACTTGAGCTCTTCCACCTGAGGAAGAGGCTGATCCCCAACCCAGGGAAGGCATTCCTCCAGTTTCTGATTGAGAACCATGTCCTCAAACTCTCATCTCAGCTGCATCACAGGTGGATACAAACCACCCCGGTGCACGCTGAAGGGCATGGTCTGAAGACGCCAACAGAACAATCATCTCCATAAAGCAGAGACGAGAAACTAAGCTAGACCCCCTCCTCTCCACAGCCGAGCCTTGAGATCATGTCCATGAACACCACACACCTATTTCCAGTATAATCTTACATTCAGCAGAAAAAATGGTCAAAACAACAACAACAACCTTATCTGCTCAGGAAGTTGACATTAATCACAGCTAATCTTATCTCAGCTGTACAGGCATAAGGGTTGGTACTGTTTATAAAAAAAATGGTTTAAATTGCCAACTTAAATAAGATGATTGAGTTTACCTTCGTTGTTGTCTACAATCTGATAACTCCCCCGGCTTTAGGGGAGTCATTGATACAAAAATGAATGCTCATCATATTTGTTTACACTTAACCAAAAGCAAGTGAGATTTTTGTCCATTGTTAAAAAAGGCAGATCAGAATGCTAAAGCCAGATGTTTCTCCACTAGAAGCTATTACAATTATAAGGCTCGGCTCCCAGCCTCCCTGTCTCAGACTGCTGGCACAAGACTCTGAGTCCGTGTCACTACATGTTAGATCTGTTTTTACTGAGCGGGGGAGCACCTTCACTGCGTTAGGCAGTTTGTTTTGGCTGTTTTGTGCCCATAATAATCAGTTATCAGGCAATACTCCAAATCTTAAATAAACTGGCTTCTCTCTTTGATTTTTACATAGTAGAATATGACCGCATTGAAGTGATTCTGCTGGACATGAAGCAGTTTCCTCTATTAGCCGAGTAAAAGGTCAATTCTTCTATTGTCGCATTCCCAAGCGAGTAAATAAGAATAAAAGCAGCCTTCCTTATGTGTTGTTTTGATGTTTTAGTCAGCCTGACCCACGGCGGTGGATCTGCGCGGTAATGTGGCCGCAGGAGTCGGTGCCAGCTGGAGTCGAGCTGTCTGCTTTATTACGCAGGGGATTTCCTTTCACCCATCTCCGCTGCAGTGAGCCACGGAGGTCGTGCTCTGAATGCACCTTGCTTCTAACTGCTCTCCGTGCACTCCGCACATGCTTTCATTTCCACTCTGACTGTTTGAAAACCTTGACCTTGAAGTTTTCTTGGAACGGAGGAGGAACATTGAACAGACAGAGGGAAAAGGCGGCTTCTGACCCACAAACTCACAGAGGCAGAAAGCTGTGCTTGTTCACGGACTTGGCTCATAAGTGAGTAGCCAACACACAAACAGCCAGCACGGCGATTGTTTGTGTCTCCAGCCACCATTTTTGCAGATGATTTCAAGACCCCCTTACTGTAGTGTTTCCTGTAATGTTGTGTTCAAGACCACCTAACCCAAAACCAAGTCAAGACCAGAGTGTACCAAGACTGAGACAAGACCAAGACTTTTAGGGTCCGAGACCAAGTCGAGACCAAGAGCTCAAATAAAATATAAAATTTTATTATAAAAAATTTTTTTAATCAAAGTTACATACTGCAATTTTAAGTTTGCTTTTGAATGAATACATCAGGTTTTATCGATTGTCAGAGCTACATGGCAAAGAAATCAGACATTCAGTGGCCTAACTTCATGTGATTCAACAATAATATTGCACAACTGTTAAAATGGAAGCAGTTTCATCACATGCCAAGTCTTTAAAAACTGCAGCGGTAAAACACTCTTCATTAGTCTGAGCTCAACACCAAGGATAACCATGTAGTTGCACAATGGTTTCAATAAAGTAGTAGATATACAACTAAAAAGTTACATAAATGGAAACTTGCTGGTGAAGAATCTGTCCCCCAGGACTAGATCTTTTCCAGTCTTTCTTTAAAGAAGTCCTGGAGAAGCACACTGTTGTCAAGGCCACTCACATGTATGACAGTGCGGCTGAGGCATGCACCATTGAGAGCATCAGCCCACGCTGTGGCTCCCCGAGTCCCGTCAACATGCTTATGTACTCGGAGTATGATATTGACATGATAAATTCAAAAAACGTTCAATACAACGTCTTCTGTTACAAATAAAGTCCAGTTGTTTTTGTATTGAACGGTTTTTGAATAAATGGATATTAGTTACAAGAACATTCTTTGTGATTTAAATAGGCCAATTTTATAACTGATGATATGGCAGACATCTTCTCCCGTGCCCAATCACTTCTCGTTTTCTTGGCCAGTGTTGCCAAATAGAGTTGAGGTTTTCCACCCCAAAAATATGTTGAAAACCGCCATATCAGACAAAAATCTGCCCAATCAATACATTGTTACAGTATATTTACTGTTTGAACATGAACGCACATCAGTACAAGCCAAGGTAATTTAACAATATGTGACAGAATGCAACAATCCAACAAAAATCTTCCCAGAGTTCCCAGTAAAATCAGAATGAAAACTGCTCATTTGGCAGTAAACTGCCCATTTTGGCCACACTGGGAGGGACGCGTGAAAGGGGCGTGACCGAGATATGAATCACGTTATTTGGATTTTAATCAATATGTTATGCATCCAATAAAAACAAGAATGTTGACAAATAAACTGGACAATATTCTGGCAAATTAGTGATAATTCCACAGTTGTGGTCTTGACTGGTCTTGAAATGAAATCCCGAGTCCTCAATGTCTGAGACTGAGACAAGACCGAGACCAAATGCGGTCGAGTCTGAGATGAGACCAAGACCATCAAAAGGTGGTCTTGAGACCAATCTTAAGACCAAGACCGGTCTCAAGTACTACAACACTAGTTTCCTGTCCCATAATAGGGTTCAAACCCCAACTTTAGAACCCATTACCAAAAGTGTGTTACTCTAAGTTTCTCTGGATAAAACAAGACTACCAAATGTCACCTTTACTGGTTGTGATTGATGCAGTTCTGACAGCTTTTTGAAGATGACGTCACTCCATCAGAGATGGGAATGCCTTTTCTCTGCTAAGTAAACCAATATCCACTGTTTACTTAAAGCTGCTCGCAGCTGGCTACCAACTTATGTTGTGTTTTTGTAAGAGCTCCACATGGCAGGTGTTATACATGAATATTCCCGTCTTTTTTTCTAGTCCTCACGCCCTCTCTGGACACCCATCCTCCCTGCTTCCTGTCTCACTGCCTCTCGCTTTCTCTCCCTGCTGGAGTTTGTTTAGATGGACCGATAGTGGGGAAGTATATTTAGACAACGCATGTTCCACTGTCTGAGCACTAAGCTCAGGGAGGGACAGGAGGGACGATGGAAGCCAGCACAAGACCAGAGACTGAGGCAGAGAGATGCAAGAGTAGCCTAATTGTAACGAAGAACTAGAATTAAGAAAAGAAACAATATAGAGGGTTTACACACAGGTATGATGTACATTTATACCCATTTCTTTCTAAATTTGTTCAGTTTAATTTGTCTTTCTGCAGGTACTAGACAGGGACATGCGAGTGGGACTAAAATATGCAGAAAGCAGTACTAGGACATAAAATTTAGCAAGCTGTGTATGAAGAGCATTTACAACATAAAACGAAAGTAGTATTCCTTAAAGACATACATATCACCTGCCAACTTTCATCTCATAGTTCTACCTTAAGATCTCTTAGTACTCCGTGTATGTGTTAGAGAGCAGCTACTACCACAACAAACTTAAATTCAATTCAGTTGCAGCTCCAAGTCACAACACAATTCGTCTCAGAGCAGAGCACTGTACAAAAACATCTACATACATTTAAAAAAAAAAAAGCCAATTAGTAAACGTTCTGTATCTAAGGAAGTCAGCAGATTTGGTTGAATCTTCACATCATTGCAGCCTCCCATCCTGAGCAAGCACAAAGGCGACAGTGGAAAGGAAAAACTCCCTTTTAACAGGATGAAGCCTTCAGCAGAACCAGGCTCAGGATGAGCAGCCATCTGCTTTGACCAACTGGGGTTTGAGAGGAACAGGAAGGAGAAAAAAAAAAAAACACAGAATGATAGAGCCAGGTGTACTTTCTATAGGAAGAAAGACAAAAAAGCATGTTAAGGATAGAAATACTTACAATACAGAGAGAGGAGAGCAAGTAAAGGCAGCAGTAGAGTGAGGAAATGTGGCCAGTTTGTCCTCCAGCAGTCTAAGCTTATAACAGCATAACTAAGGGACAGCTCAAGAAACACAAGCCAACTCTTAACTATAGGATTTATCAAAAAGGAAAGACTTGAGTCTAATCTTAAAAGTTGACTATGACAGCCTCACTGACAGAAACTGGAAGTTGGTTCCACAAGAGAGGAGCCTGAGAACTGAAAGCTCTGCCTCCCGTTTTACTTTTGGAAACTCTAGGAACCACAAGTAAACCTGCAGTCTCAGAGTGAAGTTCTCTGTTAGGAAAGTATGTAACAATAAGATCTGTTTGATTTGATTTCAGCTCAGTATCTATAAAATTGACTGAGCTGAGGTCATTCAAGGTCAGTTACCTGCTGTGGCCATCTTGAACTGGATTGACTCCAAAAGTTAATTAGCTGTAGATGTACATTCAATTATTTTGTAAATGTTTATAAATAATTTTCACTATTTTACTTAACTCGTTCTGCAATTTTTGTGCTATTTTGACATTTCATATGTTATGTGTATGCTGTTCAAAACGTTCAGCTTATTCAGGACATTCCTGCTGTGACTTTTGGTATTTTGAAGTATTTAGTTTTGTTGGCCATGTTTTTCTCATACCGAAAATGAACAGGGCTCTAGTCACATTCTTTTAATCGTATTCTGTTTAAAACATTTTACTTCTCATTTAAGTTTTTGTTCCACTTCTGCTTTTTTCAGCTTTTTTTTAGCTCCTCTTAGCTTCTTTCTGCTAATTTCAGCTTTTTTATTTAACATTTTAAGCCCCTTTCAACTTCTTTCTGCTAATTTTATTTTTTTGTGCTTTGTGCTATGGAAACCCTAAAAATGTGGAATTTGGTGCCACCACCATTTTAACAACAACAATGTAACAAATCTTCTGCAATTATAAGATAAGAACTTTATTGAGCCCGCCAGAAATCATTGTGCCAGGGTTTCAATACAAAGGAACATACACAAGGAATCAAACAAGATATAAAAAATAATAATTAAAAAAAAATAGTAGAAAATATAAATGGAGAGGTATAAAAATACCAACAATTAAGGTCCGAAACAGGTCAGGTGTGGACAGAAACATTGAAGTGTTTAATGTAGTTCAGGATAAATTTTTGTGTTCTGGCTTTTTGATTTGGTGTGCCGCCCCTGGACTTCTTTCAGTGGTGGTTACCCCATTAAAACATTTCTAGATGCACCACTGCACTGGTATTACACCTGGCTAAGCATTCTTCTGCTTTTCTAGAGTTTCAGGGTTGTCAGAGGCTCCGCATATGAAGGTCTTGAAACTTGGCACGGTAAAAGTGGAATCCGGCAGATTCCTCTTTACTTTCATCTGTCTCTTTTAAACTGCTTGACAAAAAAATAAAAATAAAAAACATTTTGTATTACTTACCAATGGATTTTTTTTAGATGATAGCATGACTATTTGAATGTTGAAACATTTCAAACATTGAATGAATTACCAAAACAAAACATAAGTTTCTCAACAAGATATTTGCTTCCAGAGCGGTCCAAGGAAAAAGTTGTGTAACGGTTTAACTGTTTTGACCAAGTCTGGCAAACTGCCGGGCCGTTCACGTTCACGTTTGTGTCGGTATTTTGTCACAGAGGTCAAAACTCAGAAGCTCAGAATTTGTTCAGTGGCAGAAAATGTCCCTCCTATCTAACACGTAATCTATGACTTGTGACTCACGCAGCAAGTTCACATTTCCAGCACTAATTCTTGCAACATAACCACAGACGCACGCACCCAATCGCTGCCTGAACATTTTAACACGTTACACCCCTGACTACTTCCAAGAACTGGAGACGCACTGCTTTTTAAAACCCACTTCCTTGTGTCTCCTGCTGCTCCTCAAAGGATTTATTTTACATTTTTGGTAACAGGCGGTTTCACTCTTTCCAAGACTAACAGAATAATTTGAGCTTTCAGGACTTTGTAAAAGGTTTTAAATCACCCATAATTTCTTCATATTTTGCTTCCAAGGAGGCCAGACCTTCTTGTAATATTTTCAAGAGACAGAGGGAGGGAGTGAATAACTAAGTTACCAGCTGGCTAGCTAGCAATAAAGTGTTGAGCTAGTTAAAAACTTTAGAGTTACCAGCTAGGACATTAATAGTTAGCTAGCAGCACTGTATTTTAGCCAATTAGCCAACAAAGTCATGGACTAGCCAGTTACTAGTTAGAGAGCACTGTATTAATCATTGGTTATGAACCAGCTAGTTACTAGTTAGTAAGCTAGCACCATATTTTGGCCAGTCATTTAGTTAGTAACAAACTACTTAATTTTGTAATACTTCATCCTACTTGCACTGTTATACTCTACCATGTTGTTGTTTACTATATTTCTTTTGGGCCTTGTAAATATTATTTACATATACATGTATATAATTATCATATACTGTATATATATGTATGTGTGTGTGTGTGTGTGTGCGTGCGTGCGTACAGTAGTCCCTCGCTACGTCGTGCTTCATTTATCGCGGGTTCGTTATATCACGGTTTTTCAAAATAATATTGGACATGACACAATTGGCTGACTGACGGATGATGAGCCATGAGGTTGTTTATTTAAAATAAATTATTTTTAATGAGTTTGCACCATGTGTGCAGCCCACAGCTGATCAGCTGATCTCCTTCTCTGCCACACACACATTTCTCCTGTTGCAGCTTTGTGAAGGGTTAACCCTTTGCTGTCCAAATGCACCGATCAACGTTTGTTTTGCAACTTAAAATTCAAAGTATGTCACATCGTAAAATCGTCATAATCACAAAATAGAAAACTGCCAAAAGTTGTTTTTCATTGTTTTAGAACGTCCATGTTCAGTTGTTGAAGTGTAATTGATACATTTCTGTTCCATGCTGCAGAGCTGAAGCTGTGTGACATCCCTTTGATGTCCTGCTGCACTTCTCTTCTCTACAATTTAAATTTAAATACTGTAACATTTTAAATAAACAATCCATGCTGTATAGCTTGTTAATTTAAAATGTTACAGTATTTAAATTTAAATAACTTATTTAAGGAGGGAGATTGGGAGTAACAGATGATGTGTGTAATTGCAGCCTGGCACATGTTATGACAAAGTTTACTGAACTTGAACTGAACTTGAACTTAGACTACTGTATCCCTACTTTGTGGTTTTTCACGTATCACGGGTGGGCGTGGTCCCAAACACCCGCGATAAACAAAGGACCACTGTACACAATAATTCACTAAATAAAAAGACAAAAAAATGTAATTTTGATTACTTTAAAGTCTTTAAATAACCAAATACTCCAACTTTATTCAATTTAAGAATTTATTAGAAACTTCAGTTAAAATCAGTAATTATAAAAACCTTTTAAAGTCAGTTTTCTGATGACAAAGATATCTTATCTCCCTGTTTACACTGTAAATTAATAAGAATTTGGAGTATTTTACAAAAACATCTTTGTCTGAAAAAACATATTTTTCCCTACTTCCCTGGTCAAAGGGCACATCCTGGTTTAAATGTCCTCTTGTTCTTCTTTCTCCGACATCGACTCTTCCTCACTGCTGCTCTCACAGGTGCCCAAACGCCTCCTTAAATCTAAACAACAGAAACATCCGTTAGCGACGTGTCACTCCAATAACACAGTCATTATCACAAGAAAGAGAATACTGACAGGCCTGGGAGGAAGTCTGTGCATCCTGCATGAATAATTTGGTTTGATTTGTTAAAGGAATCTTGGAGAGGACACAAGGAAAAAGAAAACACAACGCACCTTTGAAATATCAAAACAACTGTGTCTGAATGTTTGTGCTCGTGTGTTTGTTTGCTGGGGCTTGTTTGTTTTGAGCACAGTTTCTTTCCGTACGGTTATCCTCTAGATGCCGGTATCGTGTCTACCCAGAGACATTAATTAATAGCTAATCAAAGCTAATGTCTCAGCAGCACATTGCCAGCACAAAGACATGATTAATACGTAATCAAAGGCCGTGCAGCACAACGCACAAAGCAGGGCCCACCCCCATGCCTCAAACACTACTGTTGTTACAGAAATAAACGAAGATTCGTTGCTTAATTAGCCGGCTGTTGGTGTGTGCTGTCTTCATTTGAAGTTGTCGGGGATTTCTCTCAGAGCCAAGTTGGCCTCCTGAGTGATGACACAGAGGTGACATACAAATACTTGCTTTATGCTTTAAGTCCATGGCAAGAAAGCCATAAAATTAATTAGATGAAGATATTTCTCCCAAAATAAATAAATTTCAATAATAAACACGTTTCCTGGCTCGTGACTCTCCTGTACAAACACTGGTTTTGTACCTTTTAGGCCCAGTCTGTGACAGCAGAAGTTGCAGGAGTGTTTTTGCAGGAACCCACTGATGGCAGCGTCTCCGAGGTTATCAGGACCAAAAAGCATATCATTTCTGCCTCCGCTGGATGAAGGTTAAAAAAAAAAAGTGAGTGTAAAGTCTAAAAACTGTCTTTAGCCAACATTAAAAAAATAAATAAATGGTAGTCTTGAAAAGACAAAATGATGGCGCTTTTGAAACCAGATGAGAACAAACATTGCTACTATACCTTTGGTCGTCTGCCATAATGACTGTTGGATCAGTCAGTTCCTCCCCAACTCCTGACAAATACAAAATAAATAAATATACTGTACAGAAAAAAAGTACACTGCAAACACACGAATGGTAAACAGGTTTGCCTTGGATATCGAGCAGCAGCAGCTCTCTGCGGGAGTACTCGTAGGTCCAGTGGGAGAACGCCAGCAGCATGTCCTCCAGTGAACAGCAGGGGGTGATCTCTTCTCCTGTGTTGTTGTTGTATTTCCTGAACACGCCTGTTAAATTTCTCTCAATAGTCAACCACTGGCCGTTAGAGTGCCAAAGAACCAGCGATACATCCAGAAATCTGGTAGAAAGAAAAGAAAGCGATAACATGCACAGATATGCACAAGTGTTTACACGTACAGTGAACACAGTACAAAATCAAACACACACACCTTGGAGAATGGTGCAGATCATCAGGTTTAATTTGGTTAAATACTTGCATCATCCTCTGAGCTGCTCTTTGCTGCTGGATCTCCTTTAAGATGCCAAACAGGTCAAAGTGAGAAGGCAATAAAAACAAACTCATGCTTGAAAACATTTACTATTAGAACTCAGTGTTTTTTTTAAGTCCTATCTGTCTGAGTAAAGATTATGGTAAACTGCACTCAATCCTTCCTTTCTCTGATCAGTGGTGACTATCGTTTAATTACCGGACATCAACAAGACTGAAAATGAGTGACATAAAAAGTGGATATTAAATATATTTTTCTGCAAAGTCAAAAGACTAAGAACCAGAATATCTAGAGGAGGACCTTTTGAGTGTAGAAAGTAACAGGTTCAAACAGCTCAGATGATTTAAAACAAGATTTGCAACATCTAGCAACATCTGACTGAGATTTCTGGCTGAGAAAATAGTGATTTAAATATTTAATATTTGAAGTGGTCAAACTCCAAAGAAGTTGTTTTCAATTGTGAAAATTTATTTTGCTATGGGCCTGTTCTAAGTACTATTATTCTCCAAATTAAAATCACTCTGACCACTGCAGGCAAAATACTCACTTCTCATAAGTATTCTACATAAGCACACTTAAAGCGCACCTTTTAGGTGAATCTTTCCTATAAACTGTTTGAGAGATTATGATCTAGTCTATAGCTATGCTCACATGCGCAAAATTCTTTGACCGGACTGAAATGTTTTCAGATTAAATACGGTAATTGAAATGTATCGTTTACATGGGCACAATCTGTTCACGATGATCGTTTACATGCAGCGGGCTTTTATTATGAAAAGAAATACTGACATGCACAGAGCGGTAAAGTGTTCTTAAAAAAAAAACACAGAAGAAGTTCTAGTTCCGTTTTACTTCCTGGATGAACGTAAACAAAGCTGAGCGCCCAAAATGGACCCGCGACATGTTTTAATGACGGTGAAGACGTTACTGCAATCCATGATTGAGCTACAGGTAATACAGATCATTTTGAGTTCTTTCAAAGTTCCTAGCAGAAATGCTGTATCGCTCACCGAACAGTTTTGCTTCCCCGACATGCTAATATTATTAGCATTAGCCAGGTTTTTTCACAATCGGAAAAAAATTAACAGATTAAGTGCTTGCATGCACACCGTTCGGGTTATGGATCGGCGTAAACCACCCATTTCATTCTGATTACAAATTCTTTCAGATGGAGCTGAATAAACTAAAAATAATCCGAATGGGGCGTTTACAGGACACATTTTTAGTCTTAATGGCTGTTTAATCCGATTACTTATGTCCATGTAAACATAGCTAATAATTCTTTGCTTGAATACACTTTGAATTGTTTTGGAAGTCTCACCCTTAAACAAAGCTGCAGAGCTGTGCTCCCAGGAAAGTGTCTCTGCCAAGCACGAACCACCTCCGGCTTAAAAGCTTTGACCACGTACATCATTCCAGGCTTTAGCACGTCCTGTTCTGCCCAGGTGCATAACGTCCTGCAGCCTTGCCGGAGACCCCCATCCAGAGAACCCTCCTCACTGGGGAGCAGCTGCAGTATGGCAGAGTGGCCTCGGGAGGACCAGGACGAGACAGAACTAGGCTCAGGGTCTGTGTTAGAGGTTACATCCTCCAGAGTGTAGACGCTCACTTCTTCACCTCCTGAAGACAAAGAAAAAACTGAATGAAGTGCATGAACAGAGAACAAAGAAAAAAAGAAAATCAAGCACACATTAAAATTGAAATATATAAAATGAACAACACTTAAGAAATAAAGTGAATATAATACAAATTAAAATTACCAAACATGGAAACAGGAGTGAAAGGGATCGTGTGAGCCAGTCTCATCAGATTGTTTCTCTCCATAGCTTAAAATGAAACAAAGAGACAATGTCAATGTCAATGTCAATTTATTTATATAGCACATAAAAACAACAGAAGCTGACCAAAGTGCTTTACAGTT
>JARVGQ010001306.1:15579118-15592947 GCA_031762355.1 Hypsolebias martinsi | reverse complement strand
CTGAGACAATTAATCGCCCAGCAAAATTTGTTATCGTGACAGGCCTAGTCATGACCAGCTTTTGGTTATGATCCATACAAACGAGATCTAGGTTATAAGCAGCCGAAATGGGCTTCCTTTGCAAGGTGGCTGGGCTCTGCCTTAGAGATAGGGTGAGGAGCTCCGTCATCCGATGGGAGCTCTGAGTAGAGCTGCTGCTCCTCCAGAATTTAGATTGGAGTTTCCTCTACCATTATCCAAGGAGAACATCCCCGCCTTGTCAATAGAACCAAGCGCCCAGCCTACCAAATTTTGCTACTTCTGGACGGGGAGCTGAGATTGTAGCCACAGGATAAGTGGCTTTGACCTAGCATTAGTAACGTAGCACTCTGCTACCTTTCCCCCACCCCCCCCCCCCCCCCCCCGCCAAGGCCAGTAATCTAGAGGAAACACTGGATTGTATATCTTCTCTGGCCTAGGAACACCTTGGGGTCCCCCCAGGACGAGCTGGAAAGTGTTGCTGGGGAGAGAGATGTCTGCGTTTCTCTCCTGGATCTGTTATCTCCACAACCCGACTGCAGATAGGCTGTAGAAGATGGAGATGGCAGTTTCATTAAAATTTGGCCAGTGGTTTTATGTGATAATATGCTAACAGACACACTGACAGATACGGACAAAAAGATTATTGTCTGACTTAACATTTCAGCAGCAGGTGATAAATTAGACTCGGAAATGTCTTGACTTTTCTTGCAAAGCTGAGGCTGAAGCAAGAAAAAAAAAGAAAGCATCAGTTTTCTTTCAGCCTGGAAATGTTTTTATCAGTATATTGTATGTAACAATGCTCTTGGCTCTGGCTTAATAATTGTGAATATCTTCTTGTGAAATTGTTTAATCAAATGTGAATATTTGCTAGTCTTGCCCAACATAGAGTAGAGTGTTGTAGAGCAAATACATCTTAATCCTCTCCTGATGGCTTTCAGACAATCACAGAACGTTCCAGCACTCTCAGATAATTCACTCATTACTTTGATTCTGAACCTATTTCTGCCTCCCTTTTTCATTTTTTGTGCAACCGCTTTGATGTGAACCTAGTTGATATTAAACTCTGGTATGAAAGGTGCTGGATATGCATTCTGTGAAGAAATGCTAAGTTCTTTTTTTTTTCAACAGACATTTCCAATAACCCCTACTGTTTAGGTGTAGTTTTATAACATACATCAAATAGGTGTTTAATAGTCCATACTGGGTTAGTGCTCTACTTTAAGTTCGCAAACATGTGTGTAGAGAAGTTTTAAAGATGGTGGTGAAATAGTGAGTCTCTGGACTGAAGAGGGAATCCTTTTTGATTCCTGTTTGGGATCGACCCGGGTGGGGAAGGGAGTGCCTGGTTACAGGGCTTTGGCATGTACAGTCTGAGGGGTGGAGTTGCCGTGGATCTGTAAGGGGACTCCCAAGACATAGCCCTGCTGCTCTGCACTTAATGCATGAGTTATCATGATTCATATCCCGCAGAAGCTCTGTCTCTCTCGCTGCCAAGCTTTTTACTCTCTTTTCCCTGCCACTCCCTAAACATAACGCTGCGAAAATATTCATGTCTGAACCCACAGAGTAAAACTCAACACTTGCACTTGCCGTCAGCTGTGAGCTCGTCATGAACGTGTGAAGGAAAAAAAATGCTCCTCCTTTATGTGGGCCTCCATAACCCCCTCCACGTTGCCTATGGTCTGTTACATCCATTAGGAAAGATGTGCAGAAAGACCTCCAGTGTGACGTAAATAATAGTTTTGTAATGTGACGCCAAACAATCTCGATATGTTGCCAGAGCTCCCATTTGTGTTTGTGCATTCAGCTATTACAGTGGAACTTGTTGTCATTTATCTGTTGGTTTTGATGGTTTTTATCTTTACAGGCTAATACGCCCAAAGACGTAGTGCTGAGTCCTAGTGCACTCCGTCTTTCAGGATGCTGTCGGAACTGAGCGAGTGGTTCTGGCAGGAGCGGCTGTGGTTTCCAGAGGGTCTGGGCTGGGCTGACCTGGAGGATCGGGATGAACGAGTATACGCCAAAGCTCAGGATTTATGGGTGGCGCTTCCCATTGCCTTGGTTTTCCTCATCATCCGTCAAATCTTTGAAAGGTCCACTCATTTTTGTACTTTCTCTGTTGGCCCATCTGTAACACTTGACTGTGTTCAACTCAAACATTTGCTTTATTTGCCTGTCTTTTATTTTTATTCTATTTTTAGCTGCTCCTCCTCGTTTCATCTTTTAGTTTGCCAGCTATCTCTACCTTCTGCAACTCTAATCGTTTTACAGAAATCATTTATCTCGTAGCAGTCTTTTCTTGGTCTTGTTTTTAAAAAAGTAGACGTTTATTTATTAAAGTGGATGAAATAGTTTCTCACATCAAAGCAATGGTTCCTCTTCAAGCCGCTGCTCTTTTGGAAATCAGACAATATTGACTTTATGTTTTGTTTGTTTTATTGCTAATGCTAACAGGCTCACCTGCTCATTATTATTTTATATCCTTCCCACCTTCAGTCACATAACAATAAGATTAATTATCTAAACAAGCCAGTTGTTTTCATTACTTACATAAACTTGAATGATAACAGCTTGCCACTGCTCATAAAGCTGCAGTGTGTTTAAATGAGGCTTGTGCGGGAAGCTTTCACAACTATAAATGCCATATTAAATTACGTTTTCTCAGCGCAACTTGCAATCTGTGACTCCATTTATATTTTAATTAAAACTTATATGCAGTCTGGGGATGTTGTGAGATCTCACTGATGTGCTTGAAGTATGTGTTCAGGATAACTTTGTCATATTTACAGATCATAACCTAAAGGTTATGTGATGTTTGCTGAATAATTCATTTTTTTGTATTGGCTAAGTTTGTTTGGCTATGATGTCCATCGTGAATCTGATCAACTCCAAAAGGTACCAGTAATCAGTTTCATCCATCCATCCAATTATTTTTTTTCTTAGTGTTTTATTAAAATCTGTCCAGTGGTTCATGAGATCTTTTGCTAACAGACAGACAGGATTGACACCTTCAATTTTCCAATTTTATTTAATTGAAAAACACACCCTTGAACAATATCCTAGAAACAATACAAACTTGTTTTAACTGGCCATGAGGTAGTGGTCTGAAATATTAATGAAGTTTACACAATTGTTGTTAAAACTAAAAGAAAAAAAAACAAAAAAAAAAAAACAGTAAAATCGGTTTCTCCTGCATCGGCCGATTTCTGATTTCCCAACATTAAGGAAATGGGGGCCGATAAATCGGCCAGCTGATGTATCTGCCCCGATGCGTCCCTATTTATTAACCTTTATTTAACCAGGCAAATCCCATTGAGATCACAGATCTCTTTTGCATGGGAGGCCTGGACCTGAAGACAGCATAACATGCATGATTTTGATCTGTGGGAGGAAACCGGAGTACCCGTAGAAAACCCACGCAAGCACGAGAACAACATGCAAACGCCACACAGAGAGACCCCAGGTCCAACCGGGAATTAAACCCAGGACCTTCTTGCTGTGAGGCAACAGTGCTAATCACTGAGCCAATAGTGGTGTGACCTTGTAATAATCTGTTGAGTAAGAAAATATTATCCCTGACACGCTTCTGTATTTGTATGTACTGTATCTTCTTTCTGTGTTCATTCATAATGGATGTGATGTTTGTGGAAGAACATACAAAACAGCCCTCAGCTTTTCTGAGGACATAAATATTTTCATGAAAGACTGTTGTGGTATTTATCAATTTCAACCCCATCCTTCGCTTTTTGCTTTTGCTTTTCATCCAGAGGCTCCTGCTGCTGTTTTTGTTGAGCTGTAGAGGTCCTCTTGAAAAATTCCCTGCAGAGGAATGTTGCAGCTGAGATTATTGCTCAGCTAGAGAAGGAAGAAAAAAAAAATCTGTAAACGAGCACAAACATGTTTTACTTGGAAACTATGTATGTTCACCTTGGTTGTGTTTAACTGAATGTCTTGAATTTTATTCTGTAAGCTGTGTGAAAAAGCCACGAGTTTAAAATCTGAATAATTTTTATTAGACTGGAAAAACATTTGTCTGTGTAACTCTTTTTTAATGTCCCCTCTTAATCTCATTATTGGTTTTGTGATTACAGGACGGTGGCTACACCCTTAGCCTCTCTACTCGGTCTGAAAGACACAGTTCGGATCAAAGTGCCACACAACCCCACACTGGAGTCCTACTACTGCAACATTACCAAAAACCCCACACAGGTAGACTTCTTCACGCTTAATACAAACACAAACCACTGCCCGATGTTTGTTACTAGAAATAATACTAAAATCACACCTCATTGTGCTTGTCTCAGTCTTCAGTAGCAAACCTTTGCAAGCAGACCGGTTATTCAGAAAGACAAGTGCATCGCTGGTTCAGAAGAAGACGGAACCAGGACAGGCCGAGTTTGCTCAAAAAGTTTCGAGAAGCCAGGTAAATGCAGACAAAAGCTCATTTTCTTTACATGCAAGCTGTAAAACTGTACAGTGGGTGGAAGCTGGCTGTGAGCCCTGAGTTTTTCTGCTTTCATGCAGATATTTCTGGATGCAAAAGTAGCCCTCTGCTTTTAACATGCATTTATTACTGTGCCAGTCTGTCATTACCAGGCCTTAACACACAGACATATAAACACACATCCGACTTTCATTATCCACAACTAGAACATGGTTTCACCTGTGCCAGAAGCTCAATCACCACTCATGCTTATTTTTACGTGTAAACGAACTGTGACAGGAGCAGAATGAAACCCACAGTGGGGGTATAGCTTCATAAAACAAGGCTGCTGAGACATGTCTGTACCACCTGGGAATGTAAATGCAGTGTGTGGGTGTTTGTGCAGACAGTGAGAATCAGTTAGTGTCACAAGACTCAGAGGAAATCCGATGTTAATTAAATACACACACAAATTATTTTTATCATTGTTTCTTGTGTTGTGTTCAGTGTACTTCTGTGATCATCTCTGGCTTTACTGTGGTGGTGGATGTTCTTGTTTATTCTTATTATTTTGGCTTTTCCCTCTTCAGGGGTTGCCACAGCGAGTCGTCCTCCTCCACCTCACTCTGTCCTCTTCATCCTCCATCCTCCAACTATCTCCATGTCCTGTCTAACTGCAGGATGTTGTTCTTGTTTAATTACAGATTTATTAGGGATGCACAATATTGGATTTTTGGCCAATATCTAATATGCCGATATGTTAAAACTTATTTGGCTGATACCCGATACCAATACCGATATTATTTTTCCTAGACGTACTTACAAAGGCTGCATAGCTTTCTCTGCTGTGGAATTAAAATACTACATTATTCTGCATGGTCTTTGTCAGTTTGGTCTGCCACCAAATGCAGATACCAAAAAGGGGGTTGAAAATGATGTAACACTTCAACTTGGATTGTGTTTAATGTCAAATGTATTCATGACATTGACTCTCTCTAACACAATGACAACACTCGAACAGTGCAAATTTGTGAATTTTCACAAATCTAAACTCAACCTGTTCACAAGCGACAAGTGAAAAGTGCATAAGTACCGTAGTAGTGCATTGATAGATACACTTGACAGTTTCTTAAATTAAAAAAATAACTTAAAACAGAAGCCTTTTATATCAGTGAGTTATTTTGATGGAATGGCTGATGTCTGTTATTTAACTTTATTGCTACTATCGGCCGATACCATGCCGATAATACCGTGCGTCCCTAAGATTTATTAAAGCTTCTTCCACGAGTTGAAGAATTACATCGCTCATTTTCAGGGACATCCCCATCATCTTTTTGTTCGCAATACTGACTGGAAACATTTTAAAACATGGACTGACCTATACAAATCCCAGTTTTATTGTTAGATTGTTTTTACGGCATAGACGTGCACATTAAAGTTATTAAAATCAGTGCCATCTTCTGCTGAACATCTCAGTAGCCCTACATTTTAGGCAAGAAAACCTGTGCTCAGGTTCTTTAAGTCACTTTTTATTAAAATCAGGAGAAAAAAAAAATCTCAAGGGACTGTGAACCTTTGTGTTCGCCTTGTGTTGATTATATTTTGGTAAAGGGGCAGGGCGTGCTGAGGCTCCAACAGCTACAAGCAGCACAGCAATGGGTTAGTCACTCAGAGCGATAAATTCAGCCCCCGTTCTTTAATCCTTTCTGTCTTGTTGCGGTCCTGGGGAAACTTTGCCTTTTCCCTTTAGCGTTTCTTCTGAAGTGTGTTACATAGCTATGTTAGCTTTCAGAGATAGCTTGGTGTACTCAGTCATGTGTTTGGATTTTAAATGTCTTATTAAAGATAAGATAAGATAGAACGTTATTGATCCTTCAGGAAATTGTTGAAATTTATGGTAATGAAAACTGCTAAATCGCTACCGCCATGAGAAATACCTGCAGTGCAAAGGTTCAGTTCAATTCAATTCAGAAATACTTTATTAATTCCAAAGGGAAATTAAGTGTATTAATTTGCATGTAGCTATTAAACTGTTGTCATTTTGTGTTTTAAATTACTTCCGTATTGCAGACATGGTGGCATGGGATGTCACAATATGCTGTGCAGCAGCCATAGTGCAGCTTGTTTGACTTAAAACCAGACTTTAGGTCAACATCAAAAACTGGGAGCTGTGTGTGGCAGCTGCTCTGACAGGATCAGTGAAAAATACCATCTTATTTACTCCAATTCATTATTTGTGATCGGCTCAAGACAACCCTGCCCATTTTACGAAACTACACAATAAACTGAGTAGTTTTTCCTCAAAAGACAGGAGAAAACTGAAATTGTACTAACTGTTCTCAATGTGTTTATAGTTTTTCTATGCAGTATTATGAGAAGTGATTCAATATTTTATGGCACTTGTGAAATTATTTAGGAGTATGTCATGCAGTTGTATCCAAATAATGTAACTGTCAAACCTTTATATACAGCGATTCATGTTTATGTGGTTGTGTTGTCATGAGAACTTTGTTGGGGAAGTTAAATTGTTCCTCAAAACCTTCTGTTTACCGGTACTTGTGTTGTGGTGGCAGGAAACACCTTAAAATCTAACAAACATTGTCACTGTTGTGAGCTGATCCTTTAGAGGTTTGATTCCAACTTCTCTGTGATGACCCTTTGCTTATGGTGTATGTGGCTGTGTGCAGGCGTGCATGTGACTTTGTCACTCCCTGGTGATGGTGTGATTTTCACAGTGCTGCTCCGCCGAATGACTTTTTCCCCCTTCTGAATCAGTCTATTGTCTGTGTGTGGACAACAGGCTTTCTGTCTGTCAACCCCCAACCTCACTCCACTGCTGTATCTCTCACTCTTACCGTATTTTCAATGATTCTGTGCCGTTGACTCATTGCTGCAGCTATTTAACATCTTACTGCACCTGTATGAGTTGCAGCAGAGACCAAGTGTCCCTGAGATAGGATATGATGAGCCATCTTATTACTTGGTGTGATGCAGCAGATTTGTCCCGGCTGTTCAACAACCAGATGTTTTCTCTTCAAGGCCAATAAGAGTTTGACACTTTTCAGGAGTGTGTTAAGCATGTCTGCTGTTAGCCTCCATCGTTCTTTCCCCGTTGACTGAGGAGAAAGTGTTTGTATGTGTGTGTTCTCTTGCAGTTGGAGATTTACCTTTTACCTTCTTGCTTTCATTGCTGGCCTGGGCGCCCTCATCGACGTGAGTACAGCCATTTTAGCCTCATCCGTCACCTTCCTGGTTGTTGTTCCTCCGGTGTTTTTATGTACTGTAGATGTTCATTGTTTTTGCTCTGATAACCTCACCTCTCACCATGCAGACAGGAACCACACTGACTCACCCCAATGCTGACTCAGTTGATAAATACACCTCTATTGAGTTTTGCTGTCTCACTGGTGTGACGTATCCTTTCAGAAACCTTGGCTGTACGACGTGAAGGAGATGTGGCAAGGCTTTCCTGTGCTGGTACGTCTTTGGGATGTATAATTAATGAACATTTGATTAATTTATTTCTCACACAGAAAGGCAAAAGAAAGTTACAATTGATCCTGTCATCACTTTGTGGACATATTTTGTTTTTGCATACATGATGCAAATGTCAAGTTTTCATTTGGTTAACCCACATTAACTGGTAATAAGACTAAATAAATATAAGTTATGTTGACAGTTAAAATTCACAGTATGCCTTTCCTAGACAGAGTCTCTCAATGAAGTTAAAAGAAAATGATAAGTTAGATAATTTTTAGTCATTTAAATCACACAGATGTCAAACATTACTGGTCCGATCCCTCAAAGGTCAGTGTGTGCCAACTATCTCGGCCTTTCATATTAATATTTAACTTATTATTTTAGTTTTTAGACTAAGTGTGTGTTTTAACCACACAAATCATTTAATTGTTTTGTTAACCAGGATTTCAGAAGTTCCTCTTAGAGGCAAAAGTTTTGATTTGTCTGTTTCTTTCCCAAGTCATCCATAGGAAATAAAATTTACAGTTTTTGTTCTAATTTCTAATTTTCACTGTCTGTTTGGATTAAATACTTTTCACATTTTCTCCAAAACAACATAAGGTTGCAGGGCCCTCTATCTTTGTAACTGGAAACCTAAATCTTCTATTGCTAGGATATGTTTGTGCAAATAAATTCAAACAAATTGCATTAAAACTTGTTTGTAAATGAGACTGTTCTTCATTAAACTTTTCTGTCTGTTCTACTCCACTCAGAACATAAAGAGCACAGATACGAGGACAAACTCTTGTCTACACGTTATTTGTTGTAATAAATTGCTGATATTTTCAAAAAGGTTATACTGACTTATTGTTAAATCTGATAGATTACATAATTTCTTCAAGTTTGGTTTTGTTGGATGGAATTGGACACAAAGTGAATTGCAGCTTGCTAATCTAATAAACTATGAATTTTTATTTATTTTTTATTTTATTTTATTTATTTTTTTTTGCTTTTTAATTGCAATTTGGAGGCCTCACAAAGTCAGATGGATTTAAATGGGCAGTGTCTTATTTTGCATTCTCTGACTTTAGTGAAACACCTGATAGGTATTATTTCAATATTTTAAAGGTGAATTGATAAATATGTGCATTTTAATTTGTTGCAATGAGTTAATGCAAATTAGGATATGGATGTTGAAATCTAAGACATGTCTCCTCTGTCTCTAGACTCTCCTGCCGTCTCAGTACTGGTACTACATGATCGAGCTGGGCTTTTATAGCTCTCTGCTCTTCAGCGTGGCATCGGATGTCAAACGCAAAGTGAGTGAAATTATCTCAGGAGCACTGTTCAGGAGAAAAAAATACATAATACATTGTGAAAAATGTATTACTAATGATGATGTCATAAATGATATAACTGTTTAGGATTTAAAGACTGTAAACACATTTAATCAGTTTTGCATAAACTTGTGATTTTATTTTCCGTTTCATGTCATTGTTATGATTAACAGCATGAAAAAGTAAGATATGTTTTTATTATCTGATCAGTCTGACATCTGCGGACTGCGGGTGGACATTAGACTGTTGTTACACGTGTCTGTGTGTGCGTGTGTGTGCGTGCACGTGTGTATGTTGGACTTTACTCAGCCTGATCAGCTGAGTGTTGTGTGTTCTATCAGCACAGGAGTCTAACCCTTATCCTTCCTTAAGCAAGATTTAGCATCACGAACACCAAACCTAATAAAACATGTAGCACAGAATGTCCTGACTCCTGATGCTCAATAATCCAGGTAGAAAAATCTAACAAGGTTAAGTCAGGGCCTCCGGATGGATTCTCCTTTATTGAAAAGGTTAATCTTTAATCCAAATGACTTCTTCAGTCTGAGGAGATGCAACATATTCAGCCCTATAAATAGCACCTTCTCTTATACTGTAGTTAAGCCACTAACAATCACTTGTTAGGCTGATGGTCCTCCTTTTACAGCTGGTTTTGGATGCCACCAGCAAACTGTTTGAGCCACTATGAGAAGGTGCAGCTTATAAGACTGTTTGTTGCAGCTCCTCAGACTGAAGAAGTCTTTTGGTTAAAAGACGAAACATTTCAACAAGAGGAATCTGTCCAGAGGATCTGACTCAACCTTGTATTCCACTTTTTTAGGACTTCAAGGAGCAGATCGTTCACCATGTAGCAACTATTCTCCTCATCAGCTTCTCCTGGTGTGTTAACTACATCCGTGCTGGAACGCTCATCATGCTGGTGCACGACTCCTCTGATTACTTCCTCGAGGTAAAAGACCTCTTTGAAGCTGTTTACATATATAGTGGTTCAGCGGTCTATCAAGTGACCTAAAATGTTGTGTTCTTTACAACACGATCAATATCTGTCAATCTGTGGTCTGAAATGATACACAGTTATGTCAGGAAATGTATCAGGACGTTTGTCTCACCTTTTGTCTTGTTGGTATTTTGAATTGAACTACATTAATAAAACACTGCCATCTTGTGGTGAACAAATGCACTGAGCCTGTTAGAGCAAAGAGCTATTATTTGGTAACGATTCATCAAGCGTAAATAACATTTTCTGGTTGTAAACCCTTTCTTTCACTGACAGTCTGCTAAGATGTTCAACTATGCTGGGTGGCGGAACGCCTGCAACTACATCTTCATCGTGTTTGCTGCAGTTTTTATCATAACCCGCCTCGTTATCTTCCCCTTCTGGTAACGTCACACTCACCACACATGTCTGTTTAAAAAAAAAAAACAAATAAAAAATTCATGAGAAACTTCCAAACCTCTCATAAATAATGTAAACTGAGAAATTATATATTTAAAGCACAGCTCTGAGTTGACCCATAGGTTTTTCAATAACCACAAACAAATACACTAGACATGAGGAAAGTAGGAGTACCGATATAAGAAAAACAGGATGTAAAATATTTATTTATTTATGTATTTATTCATTTAAAAGAAACAAAACAAATTCATCAAAAAGAAAAAAAACATTGAATGAAAAGGGTACAGAAAGAAGAAAAAAAATTATATCTGCCCCTTATTTAAAAAAATATAAAATAAAAAACAACTCAGGCTTGAACAACCCCAAGGTGAAACTAAAGACATCAGGCATTCTTCACAAGGTATTATACTTTCCTAGCAATTTTAACTTAATCGTCTTTTTAAACATATAAATTGTTTTATAAATTTTTATGGTGATATCAAGGCAATTCCACAATCGTATTCCCTGAACTACAACACAGCTCCTTCAGACTAGTTCTAAATGGAGGTTTTACAAACATTTACATTCTCTTAAGGTCATAATGACTCTTTTAACAAATTTTAATTGAATAGTTGGGGTAACTTTTTTACGAGCTTTATACATGACTTTAAATTACTTTATTCAACCAAATCCTAAAATTTTAATAATTTCAACTGATGAAATAATATATTTGTTGCGTGACCATAGCACTTCCTACTAATAGTTCTTATAGCTCTTTTTTGTAAAATAAAAATAGGATTTGTAATTGTTTTGCATGCTTCCCCCCAAACTTCAATACAATAGATTAAATATGGAATAATCATTACATTATACAAGATATACAAAGCTTTGTCATTCAAAAACTTTTGCTTTATACAGTAATGCAATTGATTTAGCTGTTTTTATTTTTAAGTATTTTACATGAGATCTCCATGTCAGCTTCTCATCAATAACAACACCCATAATGTTATTTCATTAACTCTATGAATTTCAATACTGTACTGTCAATTTTAAATGGGACTTCAATGATTTTATTTATATTACTAAATATCATGTAGTTTGATTTTTTTCTCCAAATTTAATGATAACTTAAGTTGGAACCAAGTTTGTATTTTTATGAATTCTGCTTGTATCATCTCTAACGTCTGTTCAATATCTTCACCCAAACAAAAAAATGTGGTATCATCTGCAAATAAAATTACTGCCACATTCCACTAAATGTTTTTTAATTTGTGTCGCCATGTTACCCCCTCTTGAATCATCACTACATCTCTTTCAGGATTATTTATTGTACGTGGGTATACCCAGTGACCATCTACAAACCTTTCTTCGGCTACTACTTTTTCAATGGACTGCTGATGATTCTGCAGTGTCTCCACATCTTCTGGGCTGTTCTCATCATCCGCATTGCAATCCGCTTCCTCACCAGCAATGTAAGTGAACACGAAACTGTTCCAATGCCACACATCCTGCTTTACTCACCATAAGGTGATTTTTCTCTGATTTCTGGACATGTGTTTACTGATAAGAAAAATTAGTAAAGATATATATATATATATAAAAAACTATAAACAGGAGAAGTTGTAGTAAAAATGCTGAGGGACATTTATGTTGTGAGCCAGTTAAAATGTAAACATATATGACAGCTGGAGTAAATTATGACCCTGTTTTAAATACCACCTTCTACATATTGTTGAAGCACAGAGTATGCAGAATTAAATGCAGACTAAATACTGTTTTTTACTTAAGTTTGCAGTATAAATTAGTTTGGTCTGTCAGTCAAACTGTTAATTTATGGGAGTGTTGCATCTTAGTGTCTGATAGTTCAGGTGGATTGAGAAGCTCCAGAAAATTATGCTTCTTTAAACACTGATGCTGTCGCCACACCTCTGTTTCTACACCATTGAAGCACTACAGTATTTGAATTTGCTCTTTGTCTCAGTGCTGCTCCGGCTCCTTTCAGTCTACGGATGAGCAAAAGAAACCACAGCAGCAAACAACAGGCATGTTTTATTGCTAGGACACAGAGACAAAATTTTTATGTGAGAGCTTTGTGTTTTTGTTGTTTCTATATTTTTATATGGCACTGACACATGGCTGTTGTTGTCTGTCGTTTCTATTGTCATTGTAACATTTGTAGGGCAAAAGTAGAGGTCGACAAATTAGGGATGTTCAATGACCAGTGTTGATGCCAAGTTTTAGAAATCAGTGCAGAAAATGGCCGGTCATGCTGATTTCTTTGTTTTGTTTTGGTACAGTACATTACATCATACAAATTAAATAAAAAGGATTTACTGGTAAGATACTCGAGCCAATTCTACTCATTAGAAGGAGTAGCATAGAGCTCAGACCCAGATGATTAACAACACTAGCTGTAAGTGCTTAAATAACACAACAATTCTGCCTTTTTACACAGCCAACCTAAAAGCTACACAGGCCACTAATGATGATGTCATAAATGATATAACTGCTTAGGATTTAAAGACTGTAAACACGTTTAATCAGTACTGCATAAACTTAAAATATTTAACCAAAGAGTTAGTAAGACTGTCTGTAATGCCAAAACGTTGTAAGTGAACGCAACTCAAAACGGTTCATATATCACAGGAAAAGTGTCCATGTTTTGTTCAGAGGTGAGCTTTCAGAAATTAATCCGGTCCATCAGAACCGAAGAGGTGGAGCAGATCTCTGCTGTGCTTAAGCAGAACGATGCATTCAATGTGTGTCGGACATCTCCCACGTGTCATTTACAGTAATGAATTAACTCACTTTAGTGATTTTCTTTGTGGTTAACTACTTTGTACTTTTATAAACTAACTACAAAGTTACTGTATGTTATTGTCGGTATTCTGTCAGTAATAAATCTGTTTATATTAAAGTAAAGATGTGTGAAGAAATGTGTGACAGAGTCACGTCCCAGAGACGGTGTGAACGTCACAATGCATGCTGGATAGGAATTATATATACAGTGTTCCTGACTGTTTACAACATACCGTATGTGTCAAACTCAAGGCCCGGGGGCCAAATGTGGCCCTCGTTGACATCTTATGTCTGGTCCCCAAGATGTTATTTTTATGTAATATACTTTTATCACTTAATTTTTTCAGTAATCTTTGATTATGATGTCAAAAGTGCAACAGAGAACATCAAATGAGACCAATCAAACTCTTGTTGA
>JARVGQ010001306.1:15531274-15542505 GCA_031762355.1 Hypsolebias martinsi | reverse complement strand
CGTGTAAGATAAATACTTGGCAGATTTAGTTACAGGCAGTATTCTTAAAATAAGTGTTTGATAGCTTTCATTTAGTTTAAAAACTGTGAAACACACTACTCTGACTCTGCTTTTTAAAATTCTGCTTCCTGTTTTTTTTTTTTTATTATTATTTTTTTATTATTACCAGTTAAAAGAAGCCTCTGCAGTTTTACAGAAAACCTCCCAGCAGGTGAACAAATTGGCCCTAATGGTGAACAAGCCTTCACCAGGAGCTCCACTGATCCGTTCTTCACCTTCAGCTCAGTCCGGTGAGCATATATGATGGTCTTTGTTTCAAATCTTATGTCGAAGCTTCATTGATATTCATTTATTTGTACACTTGTATCTTTCAGGGATTCAAGGTTCAGCACCAACAGTATTTGTATCACAGGCTCCATCTCAGGCCATGACCCAGCCAAATCCGAACCTAAAAGAAGATGAACTAAAAGTTGGGATGACCGTTCTGGGGAAAAAACGCACCAAAACGTGGCACAAAGGCACCCTTGTTGCTGTCAACACTATTGGTATGTCTTCTTCAGGTTTCTTTCGAGAAGCTTGGTTTTTCCTCATCTTACTATGTTTTGATTTTTTTTTTAATGCAGGCAATAGTACATTTAAATATAAAGTGAGGTTTGATAAAGGCAAGAGTTTGCTGTCTGGGAACCACGTGGCTTTTGAATATAACCCGACCCTGGAGAGCCTGTTTGTCGGGGCCCGTGTTGTCGCTAAGTACAAAGATGGAAACCTAGTGTGGCTCTACGCAGGAATTATAGCAGAGATGCCCAACAACAAGAACCGCATGAGGTGAGTCAATAAAAAAAAATCTGAAGCGTTGGAGAGGTGCTGATTTGTGAGAGCTCACTAATGTCCTGTCTTTGTGTTTCAGGTTTTTGATATTTTTTGATGATGGCTATGCTTCTTATGTGATACTGCCTGAACTTTACCCAGTCTGCAGACCACGTAGGGGCCCTTTTCTAATTTCCTTT
This sequence comes from Hypsolebias martinsi, assembly GCA_031762355.1. Classification (NCBI taxonomy): domain Eukaryota; kingdom Metazoa; phylum Chordata; class Actinopteri; order Cyprinodontiformes; family Rivulidae; genus Hypsolebias; species Hypsolebias martinsi. The sequence continues at coordinate 15,541,498 of JARVGQ010001306.1, read as the reverse complement.
CAAATAGTAAAATAACTTTAGGCTGAGAGTTTAATAAAGATAGTATTTGTTTTTGCAGTAAAACGTACTTGGGAAGACATAGAGGACGCATCCTGTCGAGACTTCATCGAGGAGTACATTTCCGCCTATCCCAGTAGGCCGATGGTGCTCCTGAAGGTCGGCCAGATAATCAAGACGGAGTGGGAGGGAACATGGTGGAAGAGCCGAGTGGAGGAGGTGGACGGCAGCTTGGTCAAAATTCTCTTTTTGGTACGAACATACCAAACTCTTAGTACCAAAAAAAAATAAAATAAAATCTCAGATAGAAAATATTAAATTCTTGCATTTTGTGGAGAAAAATCCCCTAAAGCTTTAAAACAAAGCATAATGTAAACTTTTATCTCTAACTTGACAATATAAAGTGACAGTAATTATTGTAAAATCAAACAAAAATAGTGCAAATGAAACAGCATTAAAATATATTTTGGTAAAAAATAAATTTATCAATACTTTGGTAATAAAATTTGATGAAGTCCAATAGTTAACCAATAACCAGATGTGGCAGCTGTAATAAACCTTGCACTGCCTGCAGTATTCTTCTTGATGAATAAATGTACTGTATTCATTAACTAGAATTTGAGATAATTTACTCCAATATTTGAATTCCTTGTGTTGCTTTGTGTCAAGCAGGAAGACAAAAGGAGTGAATGGATTTACAGAGGATCCACGAGATTGGAGCCCATGTTTAACCTGAAAATGACTTCCGCAACCACCCAGGAGAAGAAGCTGGCTGGCCACCAAAGGACAAGACCAAACATGGGTAATGCAACACGTTTATGTTGAAAAATAATCCATACAGGAGAAATACAGAAGCAGACAAATTTGTTGATATCCCAATAGCTCATTATACTCATCACGCTTCATTTCTTATGAAAAGGGATTCAGCTAGAAGCAACTGACTAGTGTATATCTGCATGCCTTTAGTATTTGATAAAGTAAAAAAAGAAAAGATTTGTTGTTTATTTGACAAAGATATGGTACAAGTATGGACAAGTGGTACCCTTAAAAGAACTATTAATCCTTGCATTATTATTATGTGTTAGTATCACACATGCCTTCATGCTTTTTATTGCACCACACTGAACATGGACCATCACAAACAAAGGCCAGAGCTGTCCGAGGAGCTCAGAAAGAAGATTATAGGTATTCATGTTGAAGATAAAGGCTTTGAGGCCTTCAACCAAGCAACTTTATGTTCCTCTGACCACAATTGTAAATATTATTTAAAATTACAAGACCTTTGGGGCTGTAGCCAACCTCCCAGTACATGCGTTCAAGCGGAAATGCAACCTCAGGTTGATCAAGCGAATAGTGAGGATGGCAGAATTAGAAACCATCCAAAGCCATTCAAACTGAACTCTTAAGGTCACGGTCCATCACTGTCTGATTGTATCATCTGTGTTATTCTGAATCACAATGGACTCTATGAAAAAAGACCCAGGAAAACTCTAATATTGACAGAAAAACACAAAAAAGCCAAATTGGAATTTGTTAAAATTCATGTTGAAAAGCCCCCAAGTTTCTGGGAGATTATCTTTTAAACTGAGCCAAAACTACCGTAGAGGTTTCTGGTCAGTTACATCAGCTCTTTGTTGACAGAAGGGGAAAGAAAGCTGTCAAAGAAAACATCATGCTTGCAGTTTTTGTTGTTGTTGTTGCTTTCACAGCTTTATCGTTAACCGTCAACCTAGCCTTAATTTTGGGTCACTTGGTGCTGAGTTTCACATCAGTGTGTTGGCAGGTGAAAACAGGTTTTTAGAGAAACTGTCAGTACTTTTTCTGTCTATACATTTGCAGTGGTTCTTTGCTTTTATTACTGCTGCTGACAGACCTCTGTCAAGGGCCTGATTGGAAGAGTCCAAAATCTATTTCTAAAGAGGTCAAGCCTTAGATTTTGAAGAGAAGTCACATTTGACGATCTCAAAGTAGACCATCAAATCACACTTTCAATAATTTATTTCGTTTTAAATTAGACTCTCCCTTTAAATGTTTTTCACTGTTTTGTTTATCTCCAGGAGCATTGAGGAGTAAAGGCCCGGTAGTTCAGTACACTGGTGTTGAGCATGTTGGAGCAGCTCCTGGCCAGGTGCAACAGGCATCACCCAGTCAGCCTTTGACATCGCCACAGTCCCAGCAGCCCCTTCAACCTCAGCAGCCTCCTGTGCCCCAGCAGTCTCCTGTGCCCCAGCAGTCCCCTGTACCCCAGCAGTCCCCTGTGCCCCAGCAAACCCCTCAAACCCTGCTTATCGTTCAGCCACAGCAAAGTCCTCAGTCCACTCAAACCGCACATCTTCAATATATTCAGTAAGTACACTTACATAATAAACCTTGTGCAAACACTACTGATGTCACTTTGTTTAAAAGGCATACACTTGACTAAAGGGGCCAAAGTATTAGTTCTAGTGGTAAAAGTTTTAAACTCTTATTCAACTAGAAAATCATGAATATCTTGAAAATGCCTTTTAGCCTACTTTAATGTCCTTTGTTGTCCACTGTCACGGAGCCAAGAGAAGACAACAAATACCCTTCGGACGAAAACCCTTCCATTTGTCCGGTTCTACTTGTGAGCTAGATAACTTGAAAAGTAGCAACTTCCGTTTTGGTGTATGGCTACATCTAAGAAATGTTCCCATCGAAAGTTGGGTTGCCACATCAAAATTCTAGATGGCTACTGCCATAAATATTCATACAGTACGACAGCCCAACCTGCTGCCAGGCTTTACCTTTTTGCTTCTCTCTTTAAGGAATAAGCATCAGATGGCAAAGAAGAGCACCTCTCCATTTGTCCCTGGGGTGGGAGGGACACATGCTTCTAAAATCTTGCTGTCTTCATCAAGTTCTGCCATCTTCTCAGGGTGAGTTCAACACTCGTTCCAAAATTAATTTAGGTCACTGTTTTAAAACTGATTTTTTTTTTTTCAAATCCACGTCCACTTTCCCACTTCCTGTTCTTACATTCATGCTTCTGTAGCAGCTCTTTTTTCAGCTCTGTCTGAAGAACTTGGAGTAATTTATGGCACAATAAATAAAGTTCACTGGGTGTCCTAATAGTGTTTTAAAATATTGTTTAAATGTTACATGAACATGTCCACAATATATTTCATATAAATGTGCTTTTTATAGTAGGCTCTAATGTATTTTCGTTAGGAAGAAAACTTGTTTTCATAGGTTTAGAAATGTAAGTTTTGATTTATAATAATAATAAAAACACACAAAACTTTGTCCACTGCTGACAAACTTCTACTTCTAATTTATTTCAAATGCAAATTCCAGGGAAATTTTAAGCTCTATATAATCAGAAAACTACAGTTGTGTTATTATTTTTATATTTCACAGCGTTCTTGTTTTTAAAATGGAGACTGCATGACTATCTGGTTCTGTCTGCTACTGGTGAAGCTAATAGAATACTGTAGCCCTTTCTGGTTTACAAGAGAAAGTGGTCATTTTGTTTTTTTTTTTTTTTTGTCTTTGTTAATTCACAGTGGAAAAATATTGATTACTACAACTGCTCCCACATCCTCCACGCCTTCGCACCAGAGACAGCAACCCACTGTGATTGTTGCCCCTCCCCCTGTGACACATGCAATGGTCACCATTCCCCAACATCCCTCCTACAGAGCCCCGACGGACAGAATCTTCTACCTGGCACACACTTGTCAGCCTACATGTCTGAACCGCGTTCGACCGGTCAAACAAGACATGCACCTAGGAAAGAACCCTCTCCTCACTCCTCTGCTGTATGATTTCAGACGCATGACGAGTCGACGCAAAGTCAACCGCAAAGTAAACATAAACCGCAACACCACAGAGGACCATAAAACATTAAAATATATTACCTGCCTGATTAAATTTGTGTTTTAATAACCTTTCCCTTCATGTCCTCTCATCAGGTTTCTTTCCATGTGACCTACAAAGCTCCGTGCGGACTTTGCCTGCGCAACATGTCAGAGATACAGAATTACCTCTTCCAGTCACGCTGTGACTTTATCTTCTTAGAGATGTTCTGTCTAGACCCATATGTGCTCGTGGATCGACCCTTCCAGCCACAAAGACCCTTCTATTACATTCCAGACATCACCAGTGGGAAGGAGGACATCGCTCTCTCCTGTGTCAACGAGATTGATACCACCCCACCTCCTAAAGTAGCCTACAGTAAGATCTACATTGATTTACTTTGGGTTTGTCCAGAGATGAGACAGCACAGGTTTTTCATGTTCACATTTTAGATCAAGTTGGATCATGGAAATTTAAATGGGAACAATTTTTACAGTTAATTTATGCAGAAAACTATATTAGTCCTAAACGGCATCAAGGTCTCATTAGTAAAGCTGCTGCCTCTCAGCGAGAAGGTTGCTGGCTCGAATCCCTGTCGGGGGAGCCTTTCTGGGTGGAGTTTGCATGTACTCTCCGTGCATGTGTGGGTTTTCTCCGGGTACGCCATTTTCCTCCCACAGACCAAAAACATGCATGTTAGGCTAATTGGTGACTCTAAATTGTCCCTATATGTGAGTGGAGTCCAGGGTGTCTCCCCTCCTCTGGGCACCAGTGACCCCCTGTGACCTGGAAAGATAAAGCAGGTAAAGTTAATGGATGGATGGATTAAATGGCATCAAAAATGTCTCAGCTTGTAATACAGTATATAAATTTATATATAGAGATGGTTTTCTTTGTGGCAGCACCAACAACCTAATTATTCAGTCTGAACAGTTGATTAGTTTCGGTGAATTATCATTTATTGAGCACAAACTGTTTTAGTCTACCAGTGCACTTTTTTAAACCTTGAGAAGGACAAAACATTTGAGAAGTCATTCACAAACTTTATATTCAAAGGTTCAATCAGATTTCAAACAAGCGGTTCTCCGATGTCATCGCTGAAGGATTTGAATAGTGAATGTAGTTTTCGAGATGCGTGTTCTGAAATGGAACTGAACAGAGAATGCAAGTAAACCTTAATGTTTTGGTGCAAGATATTCAAGCTGGTAGGAGTTGAACTGTGTATAAGAACAGAAGTCGTTTTATTATGTACAGTATTTATTTTCTGGGGTGGTGCAGAGTGACAGATACTGGTGAGCGCAGGGAGTAACTGCAATTTTATCCACCACCAGTGGAGCCAAGAGGGTGGCCAGTGGTGGTCTTGGCCACTATAGATTAATCTTCAGCCACTGCACCCCAATCATTTGAGGAAACTATTCTTTTCAGCGATATAAAAAACTAGAAAGCATAGTTTCCTCAAATGATAGGGGTGGTCAGTTTATGGCCATTTGCTTATTTTTCAAATTATCCAGCTCACAAGGTTTACAAATATGGTGGTGGCCATCTTGGATTTTGACATGGCAATGCAGTTTTTGAAATTAATCTTTCTTACACCCTAGATTCACCCACACACCAAAAAGGAAGTCGGTACCTCACTTATTTTTCAAGTTATCGCGCTCACAACATTCACGGACAGACAGCCTGTTTAACTCTATTCATTACATGTCGCAGCAAAATGATTGAAGTAAACGTGCAAATGACCATTAAAGCTTTGCACTACAGATGCTCTCAGGTGGCTAACTGACTTAAATCTTCCTTTGTCAAGCAACTGTGATGTGAGTGTTTTACCTCATTTATTGATAATGCACTCAGAGATGTGCTGAGGGCAAAATAAATGCATTTTTCTACAACTACTAAGACTCAGTTTTCCAAGCCCACATTTCTTTGTTGCACATTTTGACAAGTCCATGGTGACCGGACCTTAGTCTCTGCTGCAGTAGTTTCAGATAATGACACAGATGGGGACTAAAGCTGCAACCAGCTTTGCAGTTAACCCCCTTATGGGTTAGGAAAGCAAACTCAGCTTGTGACTTGAAGAGACATGGCACTTAGTGTCGTTACTGTAGCCTAAACTGTATATTTACTGCTAGAAATTCAACTGTTTACAGGTAATTTTCCTGTCATTCTCTGGTTCTCACACCTGGCATACCTGTGCTCGCTCTCCTTCATGCTTCATTGCGTCGTACAAATGCGTTGCAGTGAAATCCAATAAAACATTTGAGCTGGGTTCAGATTGGCACTCCAGTTTGATCTGGTTCGGACAAGCATCTGGACTTTGAGAATGGCTGCAAAAGAGCATGTGGATACTCAGAAACTGACAGACCCTCTTCTCTCTTCAAGGTAAAGAGCGTATTCCTGAGGATGGAGTGTTTATTAACACCAGTGCAGATTTCCTGGTTGGGTGTGATTGCACGGACGGCTGTCAAGACAAGTTAGTGCAGCTGCTCCTTCGTACAGCTTCATTTTTACTTTTTATTTTTCATTTGTTAGCCATAGCTAATCTCCTGAAGATGTGTCATAGGATTTTAGTATCTTCTTGTCTTAATTACAGGTCCAAATGTTTCTGCCACCAGCTGACTCTGCAGGCTACAGCTTGTACACCCGGAGGACAGGTCAACCCTAACGCAGGATATTTGTACAAACGATTAGAGGAGTGCCTGCCAACAGGGTCGGCGTCTTTTACTTGTTTTTAAAAAGGCTAACATGCTCATGTTCTGTAGACTCATCACATGTTATCTTGTCATTCCTTTGTTCCTTCTGGTTCTCTCTCAGGATCTACGAGTGTAATAAAAGGTGCAAATGTTGTGTTCAGATGTGCACCAACCGGCTGGTGCAGCACGGCCTGCAGGTCCGCCTTCAGCTCTTTAAGACTCAGAACAAAGGCTGGGGCATCCGGTGTCTGGATGATATCGCTAAAGGCTCTTTTGTCTGCATTTATGCTGGTGAGGAACACGCTTTAAAAGAAAGATGGTGGAAGTCAGACTCATGCAGACGTCTTTATTAACAACTTCCTGTTTTCTTCTTTTCTGCCACTTTAAAAGGTAAAATCTTGACTGATGACTTCGCTGACAAAGAAGGTCTAGAGATGGGTGATGAGTATTTTGCCAACCTGGACCACATAGAGAGCGTGGAGAACTTCAAGGAAGGCTACGAGAGCGAGGCTCACTGCTCAGACAGCGATGGTAGTGGAGTAGATGTGTCCAGGATAAAAATCCAGCCGTCTGCTTTAGTTTCGGGCACCAATGCGGGACGGCATCCCAAAAAGGGTGAGCTGAACTTTGGGAGGTTCTCTGCAGCGTTTGTCCACGAGATAGAAGCTGACATTTTCATCCTGCTTTTTTTTATATATCTTTCTTTGTCCCGCAGGCAAAAGCTCGAGCTCTTCAAACCGCAGCAACGATGAAAAAGACTCGAAGAGTGACGAAAGCGACAGTTCAGACGACACGTTTGTGAAGGACAACTATTTCAACTCCAGTTCTGTGTGGAGGAGTTACACCACACGAGGTCAAGTCAAGGGCACCAAGGAAGGTAAACAACTTTCACAACTTACAGACGATTGTTCGAAGTTACCGGTTTATTTTGCTTAAAGATCACTTTTACTCCACTTTAACTTCAAATCGTCCCATCACCAGCCAAGCAATAATCCACCGTCACATTACAAACGTGTTCAGTTTCCTTTAAAAGAAAGTCAGTTCCTCTGTTGTTTTGTAAGTTTATAAGTGAGTTAGGGTGATTTCTGTTTCTTCATACTACTTTCCCTCCTGCCTCAGGAAGTCAAGACAGTAAAGATGGAATGAGTGTTTCTGGAGGAGCACCTGGTGAAAAGCCCCTGTCGATCCCAGAAGAGACGGGGAAGAGCAAAGTGGCTTCCTGGCTAACAAGCCAGGGGCTCAAGAAGGTGTGTAATAAAAAAGAGCAAACAGATAAAGCAACAAGAACGCATAGACTGAAGTTTTATTTTAAATGTAGGCCACGCAGCACATTTAAGTACATTACTGAGAAATAACGATGTGCCGTATTTTTTGGACTATAAGCACCGTAGGGCTGGGCAATACTGTATACCGAAAATTAACCGATACTGAAATTTATAAAAATGATCGACGTCATTTTTGCCCATGTCTGTGTTTTCAGTGTTTTTAAAAAAAGAAAAAGTCATTTTGTCTTTTGGCTGTGTATAGGTAGGCAATGCTCATGTCCCTTTAAGACGCTGCGCTACGTGCAGTCTGTAGTCACGTGACTCCATCCCATCCAGTCTGTAACAAGAAGTGAAAAAAACTGTGCGGTTGAGAAAATGGAGGAAATTTCGAATGTTGAAGCGGCAGCAGCAGCAGCGGCAGAGCTGGTACAGGAGGAAGAAGAGCAGCTAATTAAAAAAAAAAAAAAAGCGTCAACAGTCGTCTGGCAACATTTTGGGCTCAGCAAAGACGATATTGAACAAAAACAAGCCAAGTGTAAACTCTGCCAAAAGACTGTTGCTTATATGTTCAAAAACTATTAACAACTAAAATGTCTTTCATTTTCTTCATTTATTTGCAGAAGCTGTAGTTTTAAAGTTTGTTAAAGTGGCAATAAAAAGCTAATTAAGCCATCAGTATAACTGGCTGTGAATTATTTATGCCGGCTGATCACATTATTTTTGGGGGTGGGGGGTTGCAGTTATCGTCCATTTATCGTTATCGAGGTGAACAGCTCAGTATATTGTGATATTGATTTTAGGCTGTATCGCCTAGCCCTAGCGCACCGGCACATTAAGCAAAACAAAACAGATAAGTCCAACTTTATTCAGCTCATTCACAACAACTCAGCGTTGTTCAGTTGTACCACATAAAATCGGTTCGAGGTCTGTAAGCACAACCAGAATTAATACTTAAGGCTTACTGTCGATTTTTGAGAAAATTAAAGGATTTTATGTGTGCCTTATAGTCCGAAAAATACGGTAATCCTTCATTTATCTTGGATATACTCAATTACTTTTTAATGGAAAATACTGTAACGATTGTTGTGATTTTTGCTTTATGACAGTAAAAATATGTAATTCTGTTCATTATTTTCCACGACAGGACTCTGAAGATAAGAAATGTGTTGGAATTCCTCAAAATACACCAGTGTGGGTGTTTCTCAAATTTTAAACATTTGTCTCTGCGAACTGTTAGTCTGGATTAATGTCTAAATACTGATTTTATATCTTTAATTTTGCAGTCAAGCAAAGAAGCAGGATGTGATGACTCTGTCTGACAGCGATGATGTCCAGACCATCAGCTCAGGATCTGAGGACAACAAGGAACGAGACAAACCCGCTCCAGGTAAACGTAAAAAGAAGTCGTCCCTGGTGATGATCCACATTTCCTGATTATTTACACTTTATTTCTCTCCTGCAGTTTCTGGCCCCACTGTGACCAAAAAGCAGGTGGCGGTGAAATCCACCCGAGGCATCGCCCTGAAGAACAGCCACAGCATGATGGTAAAGACAGGAACACCTGGAGGGGGCGCGGGACCGAGCAACCAGGGGGCCAAACATGGACAGCAGGGGCAGCCTGGGGGAGGGGGAGAAAACGCTCCCAGGAACACTCGCCTGTTCTACGACGGCGAAGAATCCTGCTACATCATCGATGCCAAGCTGGAGGGAAACCTTGGGCGATACCTCAACGTAAGATGTTAAACCCGTTCTGTGTTGCGTGAAAAACATTTTATTATTTTGTCCTTCACGATCTGTCGTTCTGTTTGTGTTACAGCACAGCTGCAGTCCTAACCTCTTTGTCCAGAATGTGTTTGTGGACACGCATGACCTGCGATTCCCCTGGGTGGCGTTCTTTGCCAGCAAGTGGGTTCATTCGTCAAACATTTCTGTCAGCCCTCCCCATGTAAAAAGACAATAGTTTATGTCTCCCCCCTTCAGCCTCTGCACATTACGATAAGTCCTTGGTGACCCTAGAGGGGCAAGCCCTACTTACAGTTTATTTAAGTTGTTCACATACAAGGAACGATTGGTCTTTATGACGTTTGAGTCTGTTTTTGTTTCTCGCACCAAAGCCAGTATTTGTGAGAAAATCAAACTTTTATTTCCTGTTTTGATTAGAAAGGAGTTTGCTTTCAACAGATCAGGACGTCTGTTGTTTAAACCAAGGGTTCTCAAACTTTTTGGGTTCAGGGACCCCTTACAGCAGGGCTCACCCTTTTTCAGCATGCAAGCTCCTTATAAAACAACCAAGTCAAAATGATCTACCCAATACAAAAATGCATCTACACTTCCCCAAGATTGGGGGGTCCGGACCCCCCCGAGATTTACGCCTATGGTTTCTCACGAGGCATTTTCAGGTGTGGAGCTCTTGAAAGAAGCAATGATGAACTATGTGAAAATAATTTATTTAAAAG
>JARVGQ010001306.1:15518588-15531174 GCA_031762355.1 Hypsolebias martinsi | reverse complement strand
TAATGTCACATCTAAAAAAGCTAAGTCTTGTCCTCTGGACATTCAAAAAACAAAACACCCGGCGTGACTCACCCAGAACGATGCTTCGGTGGCGGCTTTCGCTATTGAAGTTTGGTGAGTGAAAAATGACTGAAAAAAAAGTCCACCTCCCATTCCGCATGAAAGTGATATGTTTTTGCCTTCTTACTTGGTCCAGGTTTCTCACTCATGTTTTAGCAAGGGCTTAAAATCTGAGGTAATTCGCTGATTGTTTTCGCTTGTATGTTTTGCTGCGCTTCCGTTGTTTTTAGCGAGCGGACCTAAAGCTCGTCATCTGATTGGTTACCTTGTATGTCAATCTAGTGACGGGATGTTTGATAGGCTGACAATGTTTTAATGTCACTCTGCGATCTACTAATAGTGCCTCCGCCATCGACCGGTAGATCGCGATCGACGTAATGAGCACCCCTGCCTTACAGGGAAGAAAAGTTTTCAGGGACCCCCTCATAACTCTCATGTTTATTAAATTTCTTCAGTATGTCTCTTTAATGTAATGTAACTTAAATGTTGTGTAACATAAATGCTTAAGACCTGTTCTTTATTAGTGTTCATACAGTTTTTATACTTTTACACATGGATTTTTTTTTCAAGACACACTTAATTAACAATTTTTTTAATTTCAGCTTCCAAAAATTAGTTTTGAGAAAGTTAACAGCATCAAAAACCACTTTAAAACTTTACCTATTCACATATTGAACATAATAAATGTATTGCCACTTCTTGAAATTATTACAGAAACCTCTTTACATAAAACTGAACAGAATCATAACAGCAGTAGTCAGACCAATTAACAGCTTCATTTGTAAACTGATCGATGCAGGAACGCAAATAGCAGGTGGGGGGAGTGCGTCCTCCCCCAGAATTTATTTTATAAAGTAGTTGGTTGTGATTTTCTATATTTTCGTGTATTTTAACGGGTTGTTAAACATCTGTGCTTGTAAAAAAAAAAAGTAAAAAAAAAAAAAAAAACCTGAACCCCAGTTCGAGAACTACTGGTTTAAACGTCACATTACTTTAGTCCCATAAATACAAACTTCCTGTCTTTTGGGGGAAAAAATGTGTCACGTGTTGTTATTATTTTTATTATTAACCTTTATATAACCAGGCAAATTTTGCAAGGGAGGCCTGGAGGCAGCCTAACATGCATGTTTTTGGTCTGCGGGAGGAAACCGGAGTACCCGGAGAAAACTCACACAAGCACAAGAAGAACATGCAAACTCCACACAGAAAGACCCAGGTCCAACCAGGGATTGAACCCAGGACCTTCTTGCTGTGAGGCAACAGTGCTAACCACTGAGCCGTCGTGTTGCCTTTTTTTGTTTATTCAGAACAGTTTTGTAATGATGATCTTTTCAGTCTCAGTTTTGGTGACGTGATGTAAATTCATCTGGAAAATGTGTGAATACTTGATGCGCCCCCCTCCTCCTACTTAATTTTCATGCTTTTATTTTTCTTCCTTCAGGCGTATCCGGGCCGGCACCGAGCTGACCTGGGACTACAACTACGAGGTGGGGAGCGTGGAAGGTAAAGAGCTGCTGTGCTGCTGCGGATCCACAGAGTGCAGAGGACGACTGCTGTGATCCATCTGGATCTGCTGGTTCTGTAGAAGAACACCCAGAGTCCCTCCAACACTGTACCTGAATTATTTTAGTTCTATACATTTACTTACAGCTGTGTTGTTGCTTTTATTTTACATCAAGCATATTTCCTACATTTTTCTTGGGATGGGGGGGTGAGGGTGCAGAGGTTGGAGATGGTGTGTGATTGACAACGGTTCAACTCCCCAGACCAACAGTGCTCAAAATAGGTGTGAAAAGTGAAGCACCCACACCTGCCTCCTCCCTCATTTGCCTCACTGGGCCCTTGAGCAAGGCCCTTAACCCCCACCATCTGCTCCCCCGGGTGCCCTAGATGGCAGCTCTGCTCCACACACAGGGCTATGGTAGCTCAGTGGTCTGTGGTTGCATCAGGAAGGGCATCCGGTGTAAAAACAATTCTTCGTTAGTTAAGTGTGGCGAGCCCTGAAGAAGGGAGCAGCCCAGAGAAGAAGATGATTCCTACGTTTTCTCCTGTTGTCCATGACGTCTTCTTTACAAGAAACAACTGTATTTTTTTTGTGCGTGTTTTATTATTTTTTTCTGAATAAAAGTTTCATGAATGATGAAAGCTTCTGCATCGGTATCCATTTTATTATTTTTTTACCAGCCCAGATTCACCACTTATACCGTAATTATTGTGTGAGAGCGCTCTACCTGCTTCTGCACACTTTGTGCAGTTTTAATCGTTCATTTATCAAAACGTTCAGCTTGTGCAGGAGATGGGTGCTCTGGCTTTAGGTTTTTTTTTTTTTTTTTTGTGATTTTTATACTTTTAACTGTATTTTACGAGATTGTTCCCATAAAAATACATTGAGATCTCTTCAAATTATTATTTTTTTAACTTTGTTTTTAAAATGTTGCTACAGTATTCTGCCTCTAGTTTGGTCTTATGCTACTTTTAGCTAGTGTTTTGCTGATATTAGCTAGACTTTTGCTATTTGTAAGTTACTGCTCTGCAGCTGTTAGCTTTTACCTAACCTTTTGCTGTATTTAATTTTAATAGCCTACTTTTTTCCTTTTCCATTTAAAGCTAACTTTTGTTACTTTTAGCTAGCATTTTGATACTTTATTGCCATCTTTTTGATACCTTTAGTGTTAGGCTAGCATTTTATTAAAGCATTTAGCTCGTCTTCATACACTTTTAGCCAGCTTCTATCAGTTTTTTTAACAGCTCAATTTCAGCTTCACTTGCTGCATTTTCACAGAAAAAGTTTTTTTTTTTCTTCAAAAGAAAATTAGCGTCTTCAGTGTTAATTTTTAAGCCTATAGCTGAATTTGGGTACTACAAATATTTTTCAGATACAGTTTAGGTTTTTAGCTAGATTTTTTTTTCTGCTTCTATTACCATTCTGCTACTTTTAATATGTATTAACCTGCATTTAGCTTTCAACTACTGTTTAGGTATTTTAACTTTAAACTAGCTTTACCTGCTATATTGATTTAGCATTTAGCTGTTTTTTAAGTGTTTAGCTGCCATTTTCCTCATTTTAGCTTTTTTGTTTTATTACCTTGAACACATCAGATTCTGCTTTTCCAGTACATTTCAGCACTAAATCCTAGAAAATAAAACTTCTAGTTCAGTTTTGCCCAGTTTTTCTTTAAAAGGCATTTAGTGTTTCCTCAGCATTCATTTAAACCTTTAGCTGAATTTGTTTTCTACAATTCAATTGCTATTTCCATGTAGATTTTTCCCTCTTAGCCACCATTCTGCTACTTTTAGCTTCAATTTAGTCTTTACACGTTTATTTTAGCTACTGATTTATTGCTTAGCTAGTCTTTGAAACTTTTAGCATTTATCCCACCTTTTGATACTTTCCATTTTTTAGCTTACATTTAGCTTATTTTGGTTTTTAGCTAGCATTTAGCCTTTTAAGCATTGCATTGGTGTTTTGCTCCTTTTAGCTTTGTTACTCGGCCTTTTCTTACGTTTCACCAAAGTCATCATTTGTTGCATTTTCACAGATTTCTTGAGTTCATTTATTTGACACGTTAAAATGTTTACTGTTTAATAAGTTTTCAGCATTAAGTTTTAAAATCTTTAGCTAAAAAAGTGATCAGTGGTTTGTCAAATCAGAAATCACAATCTAAAGTTTACACCTTAAAACTGTGCATGATCATCTGTTGGGACTGGGCCGGACTTTCTCTGTGTACCTGAACTCACCAGCCCGTTAGACCTAATATTTCCGACGCTCACAAACACAACTTGGACCATCAGCTCACCTGCAGTCCAACTTGTCCATCAAAGTTTTAAAATGTTCTACTACCCTGCGGTTCTACAGAGACATACAGGATGTTTTTCCACCATCTGGTGAGTCAAAAACCTTAAAATCATTTGAAATTGTTCTCTTACCTCAGTTTGATTCTTTTCTTGAGGATTGCAGCACAAAAGTTAAAATTAAATTTAAATAAATGCGACTAATGTCCAACTCTTTGTTTCTAAATGTGTAAAAATGAGTTTATAAAGGCACATAACTCGAAAGAATAATCAAATTAGTGGGCTATGTCGAGTTAATTTAAATACCGTTTATCTCGTGGCTCACTTGGACTAACCTGTTTAAATAAATGTTGAATGAATTAATGAATCTGTTGTCCTTTTTTAATTACAAATAAAATGGTGAATGAATATATTCTTTTTTTTTTTTCTCTTTTTTTTAATTCGACAGATTTTTGTCTTTTTGTGGGTTTTCTTCGCACAGGAAAACTCAACGTGATTTTGTGGGAATTTTAAAGGAATGAGTGTTTTGTTTCTTTAAAGTGAGTTGAAACCGTTTTGTGCAGGTGGTTAAAACCCTAAAATAAAAACAGTGTTTGAAGTGTGGCTCATCAAAGGTGTCGGCTAAAGATCAAATATGAGCAAAAAAAAAAAAAAACTAATTTAATGAACAGAGTTGAATTTTATTTATAAAAAAAAAGGAACCACAGCTGTGCAAAAGTCCAGTGTCTGGATCAGGACATTTTCATTATTTCTGAATGTCTTTTTAAAGTTTTAGCTTGTTTAATTGTTTTGTCATTTTAAGTCTCAACCATTTTTATAGTTAATTTGAATTTTATAGTTAATTTGAATTTATTTTTGAAACATAGAACAGGTGTTGACCAATGTGCATAAAAATTTCAGAAATGTTTAAATAAAGTAATACAAACTGAGAACAGGAAGAAAATGTATGCAGGCTAAAATTGGAAATAAAATAAATGCCGACATTGTGTTTAAATGCTGACAGTTTAGTATTTAAATGGAACTTGAACGTGTCCAGTGTTGATGATTTTCTTTGCGAAATGCTAAAAATAAAGTTTGGCATGTAAAAATAGTACCGTTAGTATTTTAGCACCAAAAGCAACTGGACCAGTTGATGATTTCTCAGGTTCTGTGTCGAGTTTTGCTGAGAGTTGTAAAAAGATCAAATTTGGTAGTTTTTATTAAAAGTAGGTAGTCATGTTATCAAAAACAGTTAATTTTAATTTTAAAAAATCAGTTAATAGTGCTTTAAAAGTAGATACCAAGATGTACCTGGGTTTAAAATAGAAAAGTAACATTTTACAATATCAAATATTTGTGAAAATCAATGAAGTCCCAGTGAACAATGTGAAAAGTTATTAGTCATAAAAGTCAAATTCTTTTTATGTTGGAAAAAAAAATTCTGTGAATGTTCTTTGATGAATAATTAGCATCCATCCATCCATTATCTTTTACCTGCTTCTTCCATTTTGGGTCACGGGAGTCACCGGTGCCCATGTCCAGCAATCACTGTGCGAGGGACAGGGTACACCCTGGACGGGTCGCAAGTCCATCACAGATAGAGACAAACGAGACAAACAACCATTCACGCTCTCACTCACACCTAGAGACAATTTAGAGTTACTAATCAGTCTAACATACATGTTTTTGGACTGTGGGAGGAAACCAGAGTACCTGGAGAAAACCCACGCATGCATGGAGAGAACATGTAAACTCCACCCAGAAAGGCCCCTGGACCGGGATTTGAACCAGAGACCTGCTCGCTGAGAGGCATCAGCTCTACCAGTTGCACCACCGTGCTGCCACTTCAGTGAAAACATTTTTAGAATACTGATAAACTATATATGAACGCTCAAATATCTACTAACAAAACACCTGTTTGGTGGTGCATTCAAGGCGCAGCTACTTTGATCTACATGTGTGATCCTGAGAATCCTACAGCTCATTTGTGTTTGCTTTAATAATAAACAAAATGTGATAAAACTTTCTGCAAATTCCAGGCTTGTTGCTACAAAAGGCATCAAAGTCCCTCGCAGGGATTTCCTGAAAATCAACATAATAAACACCTGGTAAGTGCTCGTTAGAGAAGTTCTTGTTAGAGTGTTGTATCGTTGTGAGTCTTCCATTAATGCTCGTACAGCGACGACATCATGAACTTCCTGCTGGAGCGCGTCCCACCGCCTCGACCCGGTCTGCCACGGCCCCGCTTCTCGCTCTACCTCTCCTCCCAGCTCCAGTACGGCGTCGTCGTGGTCTACCACCGCCAGTGTGCCATTCTCCTGGGTGAGACGGCACCAAAAACGCCAGCAGGAGGCCAAGCGGGAGAGCTGGTCCTGATCGTAACGCCTGTGTGTCTTTTTCAGAGGAACTTCAGTCGGTCGTGAGCCAGCTTCTGAAACAGAGTAGCTCCTGGAAAAATGATTTGACTGATCACAGCAGGTGTGAAGGAATACGACCAGGCGTGAGTCGCTCGTTTTCCTCACTTAAGATTCTGATATTGTGTTGCAGGAAATCTGTGGTCCTTCCAGATGCCCTGTCTCTGATGGAGGAGACTGAAGGAGCTCCTGATCCTTTGTTTGGAGTGATGAACCTGCAGGATGCCCTGCTCAGTCCCACAGCTCTCATACAGGTAGGGGGAGGGGGACTAGTGAGACCAAGTGGACAGTTGTCTTGATTATTAATTATTTTTGTAAAGGTTTTCTGCCTCTTCTTTCAGATGAGTCGAGAGTATCTGAGAGAAACTTCTCCTGAGCTTCCTGAACTTACCAGTCCATCTGTGTCTGCTGCTCCACAGCTTGAAGGTGATTCGATAACCTTAAACTTCATTACGTAAAAATCATGCTCCTTAGTATCTTCAGTTTGTGTTTGTCTCGACTGTGGGGATACCAGGTGGACAAAGGAATGGTCTTACTCTTGAGAATATTAAAGGTCTCATATTGTTTGCCATCGTTCATGCCAGAGTTTTTAACTAAGATCATCTTATGATGAGAAAGAAGACGCCATCAAAACCGTTTTGGTCGAACCTTGTAAATAAGATTATGCATGATCTCATGTTAGATCTCAAGAGATGTGTTAGCTCTTAGGTTGTGTGTTGACAGTGACTCTCAGCCAACCCTAACCCTTACTTTTAAATGCTTTATGTGTGATTTATAAGTGTATTAAGGATAGGATCATTTCTTGCCTTACTAGTTGTTTAGTATATCCCACACCGTGGTCAGGTGCACCTCCTCCTCCTCCTCGCTGCTCCGCACCGTGGGACAACAAGCACTGCTTTGTTTTTGGCCACACTTAGAAAAACTGCCTAATATTTAACACTTTTGTCACTGGCTTAGAAAAGAGTTGTTCTCAATCCTCCTGCTCAATTCATAAGTGTCCTGGCCCAACATCGCTTCAAATACTCTGACTGCACGACAAAGAGCTTTATGAGCCCATTGTCTCTTTTTTTTTTTTTTTTGCACTTCAAGTGAAAGTTCAGATAACTCCTGCAGTGATTCACACATCAGATTGTTCACAAAAGTGCATGAGCTCATGTGTACTGCAAACAGTTCAATTATATTTTTGTGTTTTTTTAATAAAATTGCCCATGACTTTGAACTTTTAGGGGCGGAGATGTTTTTAGGAACAGAAATGTGAACCGACACCTCTGATGTGCTATTAGGAAGCTCGTTATGTTCAAAATCAGTGTTTATGTCATTATTTTCAGATTACATATCCAATATAGGTTTTAGTAGTTCAAGACAGTCCATTTTGTTTCATAAATTTATTATTACTGTATTAGGCCTGAGAGTTACCGGATCCAGGCAAACAGTTACCAGAACGCACCCTGTCAAAATAAGAGCGTTCCCAGATCTTGTTCTGGCAAGATCCGGCACAAATTAAGCCCTGGTGGCAGTAAAAATGGAAACCGTCAACCATTCTGACTGTTAGAAGACATGTCAGAAGGCTCAGAACGTCATGATCTGAAGCTGCAACGTCGCCTGTAAACACACGGAGGCAGTGTGACAGTGTTTTATAGAGTGTTATTAGTTTTTAGTGATGCAGTGAGAAAACAAAAACTACTGGATGAATACCAAAGTCCATGCTAAATAATCCAGGTATAAAATCCAGCAATTTTCAATCAGGTCATCTGGATGGTTTCTTTTTTTTAACCCAAAAAAAAAAAAAAGGACCCGTCCAGGTGACCAGACTGAACATTGTTGGATGTTGGATGAATATTGAATAAAACCATACAACTGATCAGTTTTGGTGAAATTCTAATAAAAGTGTGTTTTGGGGTACTTTTAAGTCGTCTGTCACTCATTGACAGCTGTGTGTCCCAAACTAAATTTAACGAGTTTGTTAATTTTGTTTCATTACATATGAGCACCAGAAAGAAAAAAAGGTTTATTAAGATAAATAAGAGGGTACCAGATCCATATCAAAAACTCATAACTCAATATCGTCTGCTGCTGCAAGGTGAAGGGGGAAAGGGAGCTGATGTTTTTGCACCGTGTAATGTGTTTGTTTTCGTCCATTGCCAAAATATATTTATTAACTGCAGATTTTAGTAATGGGGAACTATCACTGGGAATAATCACATAAGTGATTATTTTTTGGAAGCAACCCTATTTAAGATGGCTGCCACAGCCAAATTGTCAGGAAATTTTTGGTCAAAGGTTATGGATATTTTTATTATTATGATTGAGAACCTTCACTTCTGCCCTGAGAACAAGATGCCCAAAACAAGATGAAAGCATCTTCCAATATACTATCTTATCTCTGCCCATGAACCATATGTTTGTGTAAACGGAGGTTGTTGTGTAAGATGCCTGCAGCTGGCTTCAAGAACACACATTGAACTCTGTGAGCTGAGATGTATAAAAGTGAGCAGATAATGCAGCTCGTGACTTTTTCTGTGACTGGTTTTTATGTGTATACATCTCTCTCTTTACATAGCTTCCTAATTGTAAGTTATGGATCTGGTCAGCTGGTCTCTCAATGCAATTGATAAGATTTTCTCAATGAGAAGACAGGGCAAACCAGAGCCCTCTTGTCCTGATGGGACACTTGCAGCTGAATACACAATGGATTCCTTGGGGCAGTGGAAGATCATGTGCCTGTCGGTTGAGGATGTAGAAGACGCATACATAATTGGATTTATAACAGGATTTCTGCTTTTTGGAGTTGGCCATTATCTGACATATCTACAAATACGGAAAATGCCGGCAGCTGTTCTGGTCATTGTGAGGCTGCCCGGCTTGTGTGAAAGAAAGAATATGCTGTGTGGTGAGCACTCAGACTCAGATGCTGTGTGAGCTGAGCTGTAAGCTGGATGCGGTTTCTGAAAATCGCAGGCCACTTGCGGCTCCAAAAGCTCGCTGGTGGGAAGGAATCGACCTTGGAGAAGCTACAAGTTTGCCCCGGCAGTGCTGACCACAAAACCTGACTGTTTGAAGTCGCCATTGAGACGTACCAGTAGAACTTTAAGGCAGACATAAATCAAGCAGAGTCGGCCTGATCCAAAATAATTATCTGACTCAGGCTCCCCCCGTACCAGCCTTGAATCGTCCAACTATCTCAAACTCCTGAATGACAACTCGCCGCCTTTGTTGGCCTTCCTCATGCATATATGTTGTGATGTCATAAGTATGTTGCTATTTCTGTGCTGATTTTTTTTTTCCTACTTTCACACTGTGTCCTGTCTAGGACACAGTGTGAGATTTGATTTTTAATACCTCCCCTTCCTCTGTGTTTCACTTTTCCTATCTAATGAAAATGGCAGCGCCTCCCACGAGGCCGCGGCCTCAGACACCCAGTCTTCCCCTACTGTTTATGTTTTACTCGGATGAACTGTATTGAAATTTTAATTTTGTTGTGCTTCGGTGCAGTGACAATAAAGTTGATTTTGATTCTGATTCTCTGTAGATTTATATATGTTATGTATGTAATCTGTCCTGAAATCTGACATTGCAAGTATAAAATATTGGTTACAAATCTTCTGCCGTTGAGTTTGGTTCTTTTGGTAAACGACGTCAGAGAACAAGAGAATTTCTCCAATACAAATAAAATTGTAAACTACAAAAATGTCTATAAATCAGTCAGCTTTTATAGATATTGAGATAAACTTTGGTGTAGCAGTAGCTGAGAGTCATTTATCTCAGGATAATGCATTACGTTTGAGCCAAACAACTCGTAATATTTCATAAAATAAAATTATCTTTGTTTAAGACTCTGACATGGAAAACAAGGGCAGTTTGCATTCCTTCAAAAATGCTAGGCTCTTAATTATTTACAGCTTCATTGTTTTTTTTTTTTTTTTTTTTTTTAAGTAAAGTCCATGTTTCCACAAATTAAATTATTTTAAAAGACTCACAAGTGTAGAAAAATAAAGTAAAGCCTATCAGAGGGGGAAATGTTACAACAATCAGTTCTGATGCCTCAGCATCCAGATAAGCTAATCTCAGGTGGCTTTTCTGTAAAAAGAATAAATAAATGCTTGTGAAATAGTTTCTCCGGCTCTAAAAATGCATGTTAGTTAAAACTTTAGTGTTTTTATTGATTTCGTCTGTTGTTTTCTCCCTTAGGCATCACAGCATCTCCAGACACCATCACCCTGAGAGAGATGGAGCCTGTTGCTATTCCTGCTGGAGAGGTACAGCTGCTGAAGCATAAAAACAACCGAATGGTCTGGGTTGACCTGACACTTGCTCTGTTTGCCTTCTTCCTGCTGTTAGTTTGAGGGTCAGGACCTTGTTGATCATCCAGACACGATCAACATGCTCCTCGCCCAAACGGATCCGTTTTCTGAAGGTTTGTGGTAAAACTAGGACGATTTTGGCTGCTATAAAAAGTCCACAACAAGGTGGAGAAGCTTCTTTTCTTCTTTGATCCTTTTCTAACAGGAGGTGCGGATTTACCAAGAGAAGTGACTTCCCAACAGGAAGAAAGAGAGCTGGAGAGGGAAGGAGACCAGGAGAAGGAGAAGACAAAGGAGCTGACCGGATCCACCACGGAGTAACTTTCTCCTCCTCCATCACAAAAATCAATCTGTACATATAAACACCGACCCACTGACTTTGGCTCTGTCTGTCAGGCTGCAGCCAGCCACTGTTTCCAGTGAAGATGCTGTGATGTTGCCTCAGAAGGAACCAGGTCCTCCTGCAGAACTCCCTGGACCTCCCAGGGAGCAGATCACCCCCACCTCAGCACCGGTCCTCCCCTCACCACCTTCTGCTGCGAGGAAAAGGCGTCCAAGAAGTCCTGTCTTGGAGGTGTTGTGGCTTTTTTTTGGGCTGCTGCTGCATGAGTTTGTCTGCCTGTTAGCAAAATATCTCCTGAATCACTGAATGGATTGTAATGAAAGCCTTCACTGGATGTGCATCAACGTTTGGTCTCAGTCCAATACAAGAGCAGCTAATCAAACTTAAAAAAAGAAATGCACCAAAATGGCTCTAACTCAGACAAACTTTCAAGTATTGAGCTAAAATTCGGTGTGGTAGTAGCAGAGGGTCGTTCCCAGCATATACTGTGAGTGCTAAAAGGTCAGGGAAGATTTTGAGATGTTGCTCGACATTGAGCAGACCGATATGTTCAAGGTTTGACCAAAACAGCTGTAGTTTCACCATCTGTCGACACAAACTTACTATAGTTTAAAACTCTGGTATGAAAGTCGGAGGGTGGTACGCATTCCTGCAGACCTTAAATTTAAAACTAAATTTACAGCTTACTCTGAAATAAAAACAAAAAACTTGTTTTAGTTTTATTGAACAAATACAATAGCCCAACCAGTCAGGTTGTTGTAAACCCTCAGACTGAGGTTAAGTCATTTGAAAACACAGGAAAAGACGACTAACTTTCTTATTATTGATTTGTTATCAGGGTAAGCTTTGTGATTATTTATTGATCAAGTTGTGGATGTTTACTGCTTTAGGCCTCTCTCAACACTTATAAAATGTTTTTAATTTAGAGATGGGAAACAAAAGGCTCAGATTTGTCTTTGCACCATAAGTGTGCACACAATGTGAGCTAAAATGTGTGGAAAAAGCTAAGAATGTTGTCAATGCTAAAAGAAGCAGACATTAGCCAAACATTAAAAGGAGCAAGAAGCTAAGTCAAAGTAGCAAAAAAAAAACTTAAGAAACATAAACATTTTTGTGAAATGGTAGAATTAACAGAACAGTATCCACAACCTAAAAGTAGCAAAAAGTTAAAAATAGATAAATGCTATCTGAAAGTAGCTGTAAGCCAAAAGGTAGCCAAAGGTTATCTCATCACTTAAAGCTGCAGAACAGTAGCTAAAAGCTAGAAGTAGTAGAATGATAGCTAACAGCTACATGTAGCAAAAGGCTAGCAAAAAAAAACTGATGGTAGCAGAATTCTTCATTCAGCCTTTCATACAGGTTAATCCCACTGAGCCTTGAGGACTCATTTACAAGAGAGACCTAATTTTAACAAATGATGACAACAACGGCAACAATAGACAATCATAAAAGAGGCACACAGTTGTTTTTTTTTTTTTTTACAAATTAAAATAAGATGGCCAAAAAAGAAGAAGAAGCAAAACAGCTAGATTATAAGGCAAATGTAGTAAACTAGAAACAGGAACATGTCTGCATTGTTTCTTGCTAAGAGTTCCACAGATGCTTAAAGCCATTTAGAGAGGTCAAGGTCGAGAGCTTCAGATCTTTTTGTAAGATATTCCGGGAAGCAGGAGCGGAGTAGGAGAAGGCTCTATTGC
>JARVGQ010001306.1:15491208-15501387 GCA_031762355.1 Hypsolebias martinsi | reverse complement strand
TTATAATGTTGAGGTACAGATTCAAAGTACATACAATGGTTGCAACATACAGAAAAAAGAGGAAGTGAAGCCTGTTGTGCTCCAACTGTATTTGTTCCACTTTTAATGCTTGTTGTTTTCAAGGTATTTATGTGTATTTTTAACACGCAGTATTTTAGTTAAACTAGTCTGACGATAACTGATAACAGATGTGCTGATTCTTAACAAAATACAAGTAGGAAGCTAGAAACAAGAACTGTAGAGGACAACTGCTACAACAAGCAAAAAACAAGAATATGACAACTAGATAATGATAAATAGACTGTACTTATACAGTATAGCCCCTTTTTATTTTACCAAGATACTCAAAGTACTTTACACTACAATATGTGCCGTCATTTACTCATTCGTACAGCACTCTACAATATACTGTATTTACAAGAATAATCAGTTCTTTTAGATCACATTCATACACCGATGGGACACACATCAGAGGCAATGAGGGGTTCAGTCTTGCCCAGGGACACTTTAGCATGTGACTGCTGGTGGAATCGAACCCCCAACTTTTTCATTGGAGGATGCCTACTCTAACCACTCAGCCACAGCATAATCATAGCAATAAAAAAATTGAAAACCGTATATTTTGGACAATAAGGCACACTTAAAATCCTTTAAATTTTCTCAAAAATCGACGATGAACCTTATAATCAGCTGCGCCTTGTGTATGAATTCTGGTTGTGCTCACTGACCTCAAACTTATTTTATGTTGCTATTGTGAATCAGTTGAATAAAGTTTGACTTATCTGACTGTTTTGTTTTGCTTAATACATCTTATAATACGGTGCACCTTATGTATGAAAACAGACCCGTTCATTGATATTGTTCCTTATAGTCCGAAAGATACGGTTTTTAACAGAAGATAAAAATTAATCAACAATGCTCATCCTCCTACCAAATAATAAAATAATAAATCACCAAAGAAACATATTAACTCAAAGTAATTTTAACTGTTTATTCTTAATCTCTAGTTCTTCATGACAATAAGCTGACTCACACTGACCTAAAGCCTGAGAACATCCTCTTTGTCAACGCCGACTACTCTGTCGTCTACAACATAGAGAAGGTGAGAAACACCTGCGTGATCATTTGAATCAATGATTTTCAACCACTGTGCCGTGGTACACTAGTCTGCCATGAGAGATTTTCAGGTGTGCCACAGGAAATTGGCTAATTTCACCTAGATGGTCCAAAATGTTAGTCACATCAAATGACTTGGCATTTGTTGCCAGCAGATGGCAGTAGGTAGGTAGTAGGTATATGACAACTATCTGACCATATGCTTCATGTTTGCCCATTTAGATGTTAATTAGTCCAAGTAGAAATGTGAGCCACCAACATGTAATAATCACATGTTTATCCAGGAAGACTGTGGGACATATTCATTAATCTCAGTGGAACAACCTCGTATTGTCAATATTGTAGATAAAATGTATTAAAAATCATCTTTTTTATATATATACATGCATCTAATTCACCAAACGAAAACTGTTCAGTAGAACAAATGAAAGCAAAAAGTTACTTGTTTACTAGTTCATGTTTTGATCAATTAATGTAGTTCAAAGACTTACGTTTTAATATTATAACACATTGGGAACCAACAAGATCTTTACATTTTTTTGTGCATCTAATAATTTATCTCTTGATCAGTATAAGATAAAAGTTAATGTGTAAAGTTACCCCTCAATAACAATCAAAAACACAATTAATGTCACTGGGAAGAAAAAAAAAAAAAGCTCCAGTATTGTCTCATTAATCCAAAAAAGATTGGTGCTTGTCAACATGCTGGTGAATTCCCGTCTTGCTTCCTGTCAGTAGTGGAGTCTCCTGAGTTTTCTTCCATGGAGCTCATTATGATTCTAAATGTGATTTAATATTGAGACCTTGAGGTTCAGCATGAACTCCATCTGATCAACCTGGTGATGCATTTTCGCTTGCGTCCATGCCCTAGGAGGTTGGCCACAGTCCCACAAGCCTTCATACTTTTTAATGATGCAGCTGTGGTCAGAGGAACGTCAAGCTGCTTGGTGAGGCCTTAAAGCTTTTACCTTCAACATGGATGTCTAAAATTGTCTCATTGAGCTCCTCAGACAGCTCTGGTCTTTGCTTTCCTCAGCATGTTCAGTGTGGTGAACACAACGATACAAAACTACCACAAACAGGTTTGTTCCCTTTAAGTAGGCTGATGAAAAGCTTAAAGGCACCTGTCATTTAATTTCAAACATTATAATGCAAAGTTGAACAAGATGGCAACAAATCTGTCCAAATAGTTGACCATATTGTTGTGAAATAAACATTTTTTTCCCCACGTTTTGTATTTATTGTATAGTCAAGGCACACAGATGTTAATTGAAGTGTTTTAGTAAACTGTCTATAACTTGACAGGTTTATTTTTTCCTGTTTATGTCTGTCTTAAATGTAGAAATGTAATGAAAGGAGAATAAAAGACACAACGGTGCGGCTGGTTGACTTTGGCAGTGCTACCTTCGACCACGAGCACCACTCTGTCGTCATTTCCACGCGTCACTACAGAGCTCCTGAAGTCATACTGGGTAGGAGATGTTGATTTGCTCTGGGAGGATAACGGCCATCGTTGTTTGGCTTGACTCGACGCTCTTCCCCTCTCCTGCAGAGTTGGGCTGGAGCCACCCGTGTGATGTGTGGAGCATCGGCTGCATCTTGTTTGAATATTACGAAGGCTTCACATTGTTCCAGGTAACACGTACAGAAATTTAAAAGGGCGATAAGATTTATTATTTTTTTATCTTCACTTTTTTTTCTCTAGACTCATGACAATCGAGAACATCTCGCAATGATGGAGAGAATAGGGGGACCGATTCCTCTACAAATGATTCAGAGAAGCAGGTATCAGGCTGCTGCAACCGGTCAATGCAAAACGCTCACAGATAGTTTTTATTGAAGAGCCGGTAATTATTTTCCCCTCAGGAAGCAGAGATATTTCTATCATGGCCGTCTGGACTGGAATGAATGCTCCAGGGCTGGGCGCTTTGTCAAATCCAAATGCAAACCTTTCAGGGTGAGATGAGGGGGATGCAAACGTGAACGTCAGAAACAGCCACTTCTTTTAATCAAAGTATATTCTTTGTTCCCTGATTTTCCCAGAACTATTTGTTATCACATGGGAGAGAGCATCACCAGTTTTTTGACCTTCTGGAGAAGATGCTGGAGTACGAGCCCCTGGAACGCATCTCTCTTCCCTCGGCTCTGAAGCAGCCCTTCTTCCTGCCCGTCAATCGTCACGGAAACGCTCAAATCTGGAGAAACAGCTGTGACAAAAGTAAATGACACCGAGAAGCTATTCGATCCTACGAGGACCAGCGTGTTTGCAAGCCTTTGTGGTTTCACGACAAACCCTGTGCACTTTAAAACTAAACTAGGAGTGAGATTAAATGAATGGAGAAGCAGCAAATTAAGCAGGGAGTTTAATATTTTGAATTAAAAAAGTAAATGCTGTTATGAGAATCCTCAGTTTGAACACTGAGTTTACAACCCCATAGAAAAACAAGATATTTTAAAATCTGACGGCAAAATGAAGCTGTTTGCAAAATTAAAAAAGAAAAATGCTGAAGCCCTTCATGAATTCATTGAGATAATGAAAAGAAAAAGAAATTACTGCATTTTAAAAAAGATGTGTTCTCTTTAATTTAGTAATGAACCAAATTTGTTATGCAAACATGAATGTGTTTACTAATTATTTAGCACTTTTTTTTCCTCACTTGTGCTTATTTTACATAAGAACAAAAAATCAGGTTGCATAATCTTCATTTAGTCTTAACATTTCTCCCTTTTTATCCAAGTTCAGGCTCACTTCAGAAGTGTGAACAGTCTGTTATTTAGATAACAAGATATAATTCAAGCATGTTTAAAATGATAAGAAAAACACAAAATCAGCAATACGGTTGAAAAGTAATCGCTATTCTTGTTTTTAAATACATAAATGCAATTCAATTCTGTTTATTTATGTAGCTCCAAGTCACAAGAGATTTCATCTCAGGGAACTGAACAGAAACATTCATATACATAAAAAGTAAGTTAATAACATTAATAATCTGAGGAGAAGACTGCTTTGAGTTTAATTCTATCTCAGACTTTCATCTTGAGCAAGTATGAAGGTGACAGTGGAAAGGAAAAACTCCCTCATGAGTAAGAAACCTTTAGCGAGCAGCTTCAGATGTTATCAGTCCATTAAATGGCGTTATTAGTCGTTATCATCCCCATATGTAGCAGTGAAACTGCTCCACCTACCTCCTAGCAGGTGTAAAGACACGTTATTAGCGTTATCGCTGATAATAGGCAGCGTGTCGCCGGAGTAAACGAGGAAGTGTTTATTTCATGTTTATTTTTTTTCAGCTTATATAACCCTTGTCCGAAACCTAACGTGACACCTGACCCAGAGGGCCAGCCCTAAACCTAACCCCCTTACCCTTGTGCGTAAACCTAACGAAGACCCTAAACGTAACGCCAGACCCTTTACTGTAAACCTAAAGACGTAGCTAAAAACGGAGCCTATTATCATCGGTACCAACGCTAACAACGTACTTTTAAACCTAGTAGGAGGTACAGGAGGGGCAGTCTGACCGCTACTTATGGGGATGATAATAACTAATAACGGCCATTCAATGGTTGATAACGTTTGAAGCGGGTGCTTTAGCAGAACCAGGCTCAGGACAAGCGGCCATCTGCTTCGACTGGCTGGGTTAGAGAGAAACAGATACACAATGGCAGGTCAAGAATCAATGTTAAAATAGAAAGAGTATCAAATGAAACTATTCTGTTTTAACAATTTATTTAAGGAACTCAGGTCAGTTTGTCCTCCAGTAGTCGAAGCCTATGGCAACATAGCAAGCCAACCCTAACTATAGGCTTTATGAAAAAGGAAAGTCTTAATCCCAGTCTTAAAACTGGACAATGTGTCAGCCTCAGACAGAAACTGGAAGTTGGTTCCACAAGAGAGGAGCCTGAGAACTGAAATATCTTCCACCCATTCTGCTCTTGGAAACTCTAGGAACCACAAGTAAGCCTGCAGTCCAAAAGCGAAGCGCTCTATTAGGAATATATGGAACAATAAGATCTGTAATATAAGCTGGAACTAGGTTGTTGAGCGCTTTGTAGGTTAGACGTAAAATTGTGAATTACCGTATATTCTGAATTTGACTATGAGGAAGAGGGTCAGTGTCTCCAGCTAATGAGAAATTAATCTGGAAATGTTAAATAAATAGAACACTCAGGGAGAAAATAGCATTTTGACTGCATGAATTATTCAGGTTCCAGATTTCTTTCATCTCTGATTAGTTTGAAAGGTAATAACCTGTGCAAACAACATCCAGGAGGAGGAGACGAGGACATCCCACAGTGTTTCTCTAACATAATTACGTCTGGCATGAATATGCGTCTGTTAATACATTGGAAAGTCTCTTTCTCAACTCCTCCCCGGCTGACGCTCCTCTCTGCCTCTTTTGTTGTCTGTGTGTCTCACCATCGGCCGTTCTTATCCGTCTATTTCCATTTCTAAACTGCCTCCCTTCATCCCTCCCTCTCTCTCCCACTCCTGGCCATCTGCTCCCTCCTGGCCCACGGGACAGTGAGCAGAGACAGGGATAGCCCAACACACACACACACAAAAATCAATCAATTCTGCACTTGCCTCAGATGCTGAACTGATTTGCCATGGAATAAATCCTCACAATTACTCCAACAGGAGCTCCATGTCTGTCTGGGACTGTCACTGATTTAGAGCTAAGCCTAAATGAAAATTTTCAGGCAAGTCTTTTTGTAGGGGGTTCTCCCTTTTCTTGTAAAACCGATCGCCCGTCACAAAACTTGAAATAATCCCCCCTCCATGAAATCCAACTGATCATAATCCACAAACTACATCTTGTTTCTGAAAATGAGATGATCTCAGAGCCTGCATGGATTAAAACGGTGGTCAAAGACTAATTAGGGGCGAGGTTCTTTGTTGCACCGGTGTTGGCAATTTGCTCATCCCCTTAATCATCCTATTTAAACCACACAGAGGGGTGGAGGGGGTGGGTGTGATGTGGTTTAAACAGCTCTGCATTATTCCTCTGGAGAAAAACACATCATGATGCACTGACATTCTCACCCTGGGGCCTTTTATTTGAGCCACATTGCTCTTTCCTTTCAGTTTCTTTAATAGTGATTAGCTGTGAAGGTTTCAGGTTTTAAACAGTTCTGATTAATGTGATAATAACTTTAATGTTCAGTGTTGAAGTACTAATAAACATATTTTAGTTTAATAAATTAGTTGGAAGTCGATCTTACCGGAGATTTGAGTCACCGGAGCGGAGCTGGTGCTGTAGCCCATCTCTGAGTACACCTGCCGGGTGTCGGAGCAGCTCCTCCCCGCTGCCGCCGCGGGGCTCCGGGTCCCCGACAGGACAGCGACCGCGCAGAGCCAAACCAGCAGCCGGTTCTCCATCCTCCCCGCCGGACTCAGACAACAGCCACTAGTGAATGAGACGAGGGTGGTTTTGTAAGTTCGAGATGAAATATACTAAATGAAATGACTGGATTATGATTTTAAAAAGTAGCTATAAAAGAGTAACGGCATCCAAAATCATCAGTCTTTTAAAGCAGCATGGTCTCTATAAGTACAAACATCCGGTCACGGTTTTACATCACCGACGTCTTTATCAACCGTGTCCAGGTGGGTTGCCTTCTTAGGAGACCGGATGATGTTCGTAAATAAAGGAGAGAAAATGAGAAAGTCCCAGGCAGCCCCTCTACCATCATCTGACGCACAAACTGCGTCAAGTTCACCGAGCTCAGCGATGGCGACACCGAAAAACACGGACTTCAAAATAAAAGAACGTTTCCGGCTGTGTGAAGAAAACCGTTTTTTGAATTCATTTTATAAAATAAATACAGTACAGTATATAACAACAAACACGTGTTCTTATGAAAACAAAATATAAAATGAAAGGTGGCAGAAAGAAGAAAAAATCTTATTTTATCTGCTCCTTTTTAAAACAATCAATTCAAACAATTATTTATAAGTGAAAAAAACAAAATGTGAAAGAACCAACCTACATAAAATGAAAGGTGGCAGAAAACGAAAAACATTTTTAATGCTATTGTCAAAAATTAAATACTTCTATGTGCCTCTAAAACTGATAACAGCCAGGCAGCCTTATACAAACATGATTAAAACTCAGACTATGCTACTGATAGTGAGTTTAACGTTGGTGTGGTTGTAGCTGAGAGTCATCCTCATCCCTTACTCTGAGAGCTAATCAAGTCTTTGCTCACAACTTCAGCATGCAAGGGAGCGTGCGATACGCATTCCTTCAGGGAATGCTTCTTTCAGCCTTTTATTTTATATGAGACTGTGTGTTTAGATTACTTTAGCGTTCACCAGATTTGGGTATTCTACTTCATTATTAGACATATTCATGCTTTCAGTTGTCTTAAACTGCTGTGTGAGAGTTTTAGTATGGAGGTTTTTCTTGTTCGGTCACAGGATGGGCGCTGACTTTACTACAACCATGACAGTTGTACGAGCAGAGTCACACCCAGCAGCACACACACGCACACATCACAGATTTGCTCAAGTGCCAGACGGTTAACAATTGGAAGAGGGTGCGAGCTGCTGCATGAAAAGATCATCTTTTACCAAACTCTATTCTCCAAATGTATTCATCACGCGCACGTCTACTCGTAAATTACACATGCAAGCGATGCTTTGGTCTGGGATGCCACAGCACAACTGAAGACACATCTATCATCTCCTGCACCTCTAATTGAATTTAAAAGAAAAATAATAATTTGACTTTATGCTTTCTCGTTTGCCATGTCAGACTGATGGCACCTGCTACAGTCAGAGAGAAACACTCACGCACACAGACGCACACCAAACTCTGTTTATTCCAGCCAATATCAGAGCGCTGGCAGAGAGGAGAAACTGTTGCTAAGAGACCCGGCTTCCTTGCCTCTTGCTGCTCAACATCATTAACTGGCCTTTACAGTCGCTTTCCAATCCGCTCAGTTCACTCAGTACAACGTGGGGAGAGAAGCTCGTTCTGCTTTAAAATCATGCTGTAACCAAAACTAATAGATGTTGTGTTGGAACTATGGGCTCTGCAAGGCAGCTAATAAAGCAGTTAGAGGAAGAGGGCGACCCAAGTTATTAGGACATATCTTATTAAAGGTTTATGTCAAAGTGGATCTGAATACATTATTTGTGTGTTTTCTTTAAATCTGTGACATTTTGATTTGCACAATCCTTGCAAAAAAAACTTACGCCAGATTGTTTAATTTTTTTTTCTGCTTTTTCTTTTTTGATTATATCACAAAACGCAAAGCATGACCAGAGTTGGGGTTTGACGTTTAAAAAGGTCCATTCTAGGTTCCTTTGCTTCTGAAGTTTGGGGTAACGCACAAAAAGAAAGACAGAATCAAACAATTTAGTAAAAGTTGTCATGGTTTGGGGATTTTTGTACTTGTATTGTGTTTTCTGTTGTTTTTCCAGTACTCTATTTTGAATTCTGTGTCTGTTTTTGTATTTTTTAATTAATTTATTCTTGTGCTCTCTGCCTAATGTCTGCTTTCTCATCTGCTCGACAGCCCAGCTGCTCTCATTCAGCAATCACCCCTCCCTGTATGTAAACTCCTCAGTTTCTCCAGCCCCTTGTTAGAGCTGGTCCCAGTGGGTCCTTGTTAGTTTCTTTTTGTAATACTTGTGCCTTTTTGTTATTGTTGTAGTTTTTTAGCTTTTTGTTTTATAATTATAAGTACTATATTTGTTTTGATTCAGTACATTTGCTTCAGTCCTGCATTTCAGACCCTATTACATATCGTCTCATGACAAAAGCTGTGTCGTATTTATTCGTCCAGTATTATTGTATTTTGATGAGACTGAGGTGTAGGTGCAGCAGCATGGCAGACAGTGGGTAGAGATGTCACCTCACAGCAAGAAGGTGGAGGGTTTGCTTCCCACTTAGAGTCTTTCTTGGTGGAGTTCGCATGTTCTCTCCATGCATGTGTAGGTTTTCTCTGGGTACTCCAGTTTCTTCCCACAGACCAAAAACGTATACGTTAAATGACAACTCTTAAGTGTCCCTTGGTGAATGAGAGTGTGAATGCTTGTCTCATTTATCTCCTGAAAAAGGGGCCGGCTCCATGAATAACTGCTAGTGTAAATGCCTTGGAACCATGCCAAGCCAAGTTGAACCATGCTGGACTGGCACTAATGGAAAAGGACCATATGTGTCACTGTAATGGACCTGTGACCTGTCCACCCTGCCTCGTGCATTGTGACTGCTGAACATAGGCACCAGTGATCCCTGTGCTCTGGAAGGGAGACTTTGGTAAAGTTAATGGATGGACATGTTATACTGGAAAAGTCTACCATAATGTCATTATTGTTCACTCCAGACCAACTGGGATTGTCTACAATATTTAAATAGATGTAACTCCCCATAGCATTCCATTAAAGTTTACCCATCTGCTAAACAATACCATATTGTTTGGATTTTATTACATTTTATGCTCTTTTCATTATAATCTTGAACTGAAGGGTGTAAATGAAAAATATGATAAAACCTCAAAACTTGTAAATGATGTGTTTTCAATCACCTGTTGGTTTCACCTCAGGGATTTCCACATCAAAAAAAGTGACTACAGATAGGATAACACATGCACACATGCACACACACAAACACACACACGCACTTCAAAGCCCTTTCTGACACACTCTCCTAAAGTGTGCTGTCAGATGCACAACAGTGACAAGGCAATATAGACCTGAGAAAAGAATGACACTGACAGCCTTTTAAAAAAAAATCAGAACACCTCTGAAAGATTTTGTCAGGTGAAAAGTTTAGTCTGTCAATAAAACGCAGGCTGTCTTCATCACTCCTCTCAGAATACTGTCAAAACAGTACTTTGTACAGGCACACATGTTTAAAACTTTCTGTGACTTGATTGAATTAATTATGACTTACTGTGTGAAGCGCTGGAGGGAGGGACCCAAATGAAGGTGAAACCATGTAAATGAGTCCTTGAGGCTCAGTGAGATTAAACTGTCTAAATAAATACCCTGATGCATGCTCAATAATCCAGGTAGAAAAATCTAAAAAAGCTAAGTCTGGTCCTCTGGACATT
>JARVGQ010001306.1:15446406-15462260 GCA_031762355.1 Hypsolebias martinsi | reverse complement strand
GCAGAATCCATAAAGAGATGTTTTTATTGTCATTCTGGTACACTGAGCTGCATGGGGTCTCAGTTGGTAGAGCTGCTGCCTCCCAACGAGAAGGTCGCCAGTTCAAATCCTAGCTGGGGGGCCTTTCTGGGTGGAGTTTGCATGTTCTATGTGTGCATGTGTGGGTTTTCTCCAGGTACTCCATGCAGTTTCCTCCCACAGACCAAAAACATGCATGCAGGCTGATTGGCGACTCTAAATTGTCCCTATGGTGTGAGTGAGAGAGTGAATGGTTGTTTGTCTCATGTGTCTCCATGTGTCCTTGTGATGGACTGGAGACCTGTCCAGGCCAGGGTGTCCCCCACCTCTCACACAGTGATGGCTGGACAGTGACCCCCGTGACTCACAAAGGAAGAAGTGGCTAAAGATAATGGATGAATAGATGGATAGATGGAGGAATTCTGGTGTATTACTTCCTCCGTGGACAAGATGTTTACAGTTATTCCCTTCATCCTCCACTCTTCTATCGCCTTTCCAGGTCGGCACATCTCCTGTCCAGGTACCGGCCTCGCTGTCCAATCATTGGGGTCACCAGAAGTCCTCAGGTACAATCTGCTCCCACCAACTCTTCATGCTCGTCTTCAACAGTTGAGCTTTTGTCTTGGTTTTAATGCAACGTACTGGTTGATGGTCCATGCTCTTCCAACACTGAACAATGCACGATGCAGTCATTGTTTACTCTGTTTGTTGTCGTACAGACTGATAGTGTTGTCAGATCAGAATCAGCAGGTAGGAGGCTTGTTCTGAGACTAAAGGTGTTTCAAACTGTTTCAGTCAAGACTTCAAAAGTGTAGCCTGTATATTTCAACAACACCACAAACAACAGGACAGACTCTGTAAAATGAATATACTTTCAAATTAATGTACATTTTACTTTATTAAGATGGTAGCACTTAAGGATCAGAGGCCAATTTCAGATGTTTGGATGCTCTGCACAACAAATCAACACGGCATCTGGCCAAAGGTTCACCATAATCTCCATATTCGTTATTCGTGATGTGTTTAAAACCTGAAGGTTATTGAACTGAACATGTTGCACAAGTTAAAATCATTACCAACCACTAGATTAGATAAAATTGGTCTTGTCCAGTTTCAAAGTGTTGATAGATCAGTGTTTATTATAGATCCAAAAGCTCAAAATTAAGTAAAAAAAAAATAAATAAATAAAAAGACAAACCCAGGTGTCATATAGAACCCATGTGGTCTTGTTCAGGTGGCCCGTCAGTCCCAGCTGTTGCGAGGTGTTTTCCCCGCTCTCTTCCACCCTCTGCCTGCTCCTGTTTGGGCCGATGATGTCGACAACAGAGTCAACTTTGGAATGGAAATAGGTCGGTGTGCGTGTTGTACGTTTGTCTTCCGTTACTTTTTTATACTCACCAACTGTTTTCTGTCCGACACTGCAGGAAAAGCCAGAGGGTTTTTCAAATCAGGTGACATGGTGATTGTGGTGACAGGCTGGATCCCAGGGTCCGGTCACACGAACATCATGAGGGCAGTTAACGTCCCGTAAACACATGGAATCCTCCGAACCCTGAAGCTACCTGACCCGCTGAAGCCTTCTGCCTCTGATGGTGAATGAATGGGATGAAAACACTGAGAATCAGCTCTGATCATTAAAACAATGAACTCAAATCAGTCAGAGGTGTCAGAGCAGCAGCAAGGAGAGGCCGGAGCTTGTTGAATTTCTGTTTATTAAACACAATGACTCCTTCAAGTAAAACTTGAGACTTTACTTCTATTTGTCTTTTGTTGTTTTGTCAGGACTGATCTCTCACTACATCCAACTATTCTGTTTCACCTCTGATAATGAACATTAATACTGTAATGTCTTTTATAAGGTTTGCATTGCAATGCTTTACGTACATTATCTTAAAAAAAAAAAAAAAAAATCAGACAACTTCAGTACGTTCTGCTATTTTAACCACATCAAAGCAGGAACAATGTGATTTGTAACATAATACTTTTAAATTTGCCTTTATTTTCTAAAGTTTTCCCTAAAAAATACATCCAAATTTCTTCAGTTTGTTCAAAAACATTGTTCTCTGAAGTTTACTTCAACTTGCTTTACGTTCTGCCTTACACTTCTTTTATAGATATAAACTGCTAATTATATATTTTTATTTCTAACTGT
Source organism: Hypsolebias martinsi (assembly GCA_031762355.1). Lineage (NCBI taxonomy): Eukaryota > Metazoa > Chordata > Actinopteri > Cyprinodontiformes > Rivulidae > Hypsolebias > Hypsolebias martinsi. Next base: position 15,460,090 of record JARVGQ010001306.1, on the reverse strand, counting down.
AGCCCTTACCCTGCTAAATTTAGCTTTTAGCTATGGTTGAACTAGTCTTGCCACTCTTCTGCTATTAGCTTTAGCTGATGTTTAATTCAAAATTCTAATTTTGAATTTGCTCATTTTAGCTTCTTTTTTTCCAACTTTATTTTCATTTTTGAACAGATTTCAGCAGAATCATCCAGCTGTCAGGCTTTAACTTTCTCCGGTTGTCACAACTTTTATTTTGGAACTGGGAGACACTGCTAGGTAGGCATGTAACTTAAAAAAAAACACTCATGTTTGTTTTATCAAATAAAAGCAAGGATAACTAAGATAAATCTAAATAAAAAAAATCAATATTTGGTGTGATCACGATTAAGGAGCAAATTTCTAGTCACACTTCCACAAAGTCATGTGCTCAGTTCACCTGCAGGTGCTGATGATGATCATTAGTTTCTGTTGATTCCAGTTGAAACTAAAACAGCTGCAGATGAGGAGGAACAGCCAAACTCTGCATCCCTTTTGTTCCGGACTCAGCTGAAGTTTCATCACGTCTCGATCACGCGCATGTCGTGTGAGAGATGCCTACGTCTCGCGCCGGCCTGGGCGGGCACGCGGCATGGGGTGGGGGCGAAGGATGATGGGGATGCGGGTGCCATGGTAACAGGCCGCTTGCATCCAGCCCTTTCATGCGCATTTATTTATTTATTTCTCCTCTCATTCGGACGCGCGTCTCCGTGCTCGACCTCTGCGCGGGACTTGTGTCAAGAAGTGAACTTCCATCCTGCTCTGAGGACTTCTGAGGAGCCTTTAAACGCTCAACAGGTTGTTCAGGTTTATTTTGAGGGGGAGACTTTTGGGATCGTGAGACTCGCAGCTCAGACGGGCGGAGGAGCACGCGCAGCCTCTGGACACTGAAAGTGCACAGAAAGTGAGGCGCGCGGCTTCCATCAGTCTGATGTGAAGGTGAACCCGGGATCAGGTTTTGTGAGACAGATCTCCTCCACCTGTCTCCAGCCTCAGACCGGCTCCCCGCGCGCGCGCGCCTTCCATCATGACGGATGTTCCGCTCGGATCCTGATTCAACATTTTGGGAACAATTTGATTTGACTTCTGTCTCGCGCGGGTCTCTGTCATGTTCTGTGCACGTGTTGTCCTTTTTGAAATGATTTAATAGGTTCGGGTGAACGGATCGGCGCGTCTCGTGCGCGCCTGTGATGACATGAGTGAATGACGACCAGCCGTCCTTGATCTTCTCCTCGGATGTAAACGTGCACCATCCTTCCACCTTGCAACGACCCGGGCAGCCGCTGGAGAAGAGGGAAAGAAGCGGAACTGAGTGAGCAGCGTGGAAATCCAGCAGCCTGGCCCATGAGCGTCGAGCGCCGTCGTCTCCAGCGGAGCGGGGCGCCGGTGCCAAACATGACCGGCGCTGGAGCGTCGAGCGCGGCTGTGGAGGAGAGAGGGAGGGCCTCGGGCGGGGAGCAGCGTTTCAAGGACGAGGAAGGAGGAATGATGCGGGGACATCTGTGAGGACAAAACCTGACTCCTGGAAGAAAAATAACAAAGGAAAGGCTGCTGGCGACAGGGATGAGAGGAGGGAGGATTCAGTCATGGGGCCATTTCCAAGGGCACCGAGGTAAGAATGGCAACATCACCAGAGAGAGGGCCGTGCAGTGAATACAGACACAGAATACTTTCCTGTTGCTTTTTACAACACTGTGACTGAAAATGACATCTTTATAAGTAGGATCATCTGTAAAGGTGTGAATATTAAATATAGCAGTGCTCCTGAAAGGGGTCACTTCCTACAGGTTACCTGTACCCTGAGCTGGGATGGACGGGGCTGGGAGTGTGGGTACCCCTGGTAGTGCAGGGGGCTCTGGAGGAGACAGCCTGCCAAGGCGGACTGATGGGGACTCAAAGAGGCGCAGTAAAGGCAGCCTGCCCTCCCCAGGTTATAGACTGTCCCAAGCATCACTGGAGGGAGAAAGGGGCTCCTTCGGTGCAGACAGCTCTTCACTGGGTGGACGCGGTCGTCGTTTTTCCATCATGAGTTCCTCCCCAAGGGATGGCCTTTCCTTTCGCACAGCGGGCACTCCCACCACACCGGTACCTCTGCCTCTGCCCCCACCATCCTCCTCATCCTCAGCCCATCCTCCACCTCTTCCACGCTCAGTGGGCTTCGCCACGCCCCGCACCGCCCTGGCCTCCACCTCGTCCACTGGGACAGGAGTCGTGGTAGTGGCAACCGGTGCGGAGACGACCACCACAGCCTGTAACACCACTGCAGCAGGGAGCCCTGAAACTATGGGTCAGTCCGGGCTTGGTGGGTTTGGCATAAGCCTGGATGGAGAGGATTACAGCAACTCCAACCAGAGCACCTTCATCCAGAGGCAGTTTGGAGCCATGCTTCAGCCGGGGGTCAACAAGTTCAGCCTGCGGATGTTTGGATCGCACAAAGCTGTGGCCTTGGAGCAGGAAAGACTCAAATCAGCAGGAGCGTGGATCATACACCCTTACAGTGACTTCAGGTCAGAGCAACTCAAACACACACTCCACAGCATGCAACCTAATCTGGGAAGTGAAACAAATACCACTTGTAGCATATCAAACACAGATTATTGTGCAACCAGGGTGTACCCGCCTCTCTCACAGTGATAGCTGGACATGGGCACCAGTGACCCCCATGACCCGGAAAGGAAGAAGCGGGTGAAGATAATGAATGGATGGATTATACGTAATGTAGGAAGAAAAATGGATCAAAATGTTTCTTGAAATAGCTCACTTGAAGCTAAATTATAGGCACTTAAGGGGAAAGAACAAAAGGGAAAGAAAATTAATTTATTTAATAAAGTCCTCTGGTTTAATGAGAGGAAATATGGATAATGAGAAAATGGAAAGGGATGCAAACATATCGGCCTTGAGCTGTGATGGTTAGAGGAAATTATCTGGAGCAATGATGTGCGGGAATTATACAAATAAAATAATTTTGGATAAGATGACAGAAGCAGAAAAATGAGTAGTTGGGAAAAAATGACAGAGCTAGGATGCAACAATGCCAAAAATGATGATATGAGGGAAAAACTGTGACAATTTTGGGGGGTGGGGTGCCAGAAATGAAAATCAATTCAGTTAAAGAAAACAAGTCAAGCTGGTAGAAAAAAAGTAATCTGAGAGGATAAACCTGCTCAAGATTAGCAAGACGCCGTCACAGTTTGATAAAACGTTGTTTCTTAACATTTGAGGAGTGGATAAAACCTTCGGACAGCCCTCCCTGCTGATGACTTTGAGGTGGTTGAGCAGTGACTGTAGGGGGCTAGTTGGAGACACAACATTGCAAAAGAACAACAAATAAAAAAGCATCCAGATTTTCTCTTGCAATCACATTTAATGTGTTTGCACGAATTTGGGACAAAACTGGGTGTGCCTGTACAAATAAACACAACATCTGACTGTCGTGCTTTGAAATGATGAAACTTTAAAAGGTTTGAGATGAGTTAAATTCACCCACAAAAACTCGGAGACTATTCTGAGGGGCGATTTGTGTGGATTTACTATTTTATTTTGAAATGTTAGAGACTCCGGTGAAACGAGGGCGAGGCTCCACGACTAACTTGAGGAAATTAAGAGCCCTCACAAACTTTTGAGACATTTTTTGAAACTTGTGATGGCTGTTCTCAGTTTGTCATCAACCCTCTCAGCCCATACTGGTTTTCCACATCATTCTGTCTCAGAATTTGAACAATTATTGACTCCTGGTGAATCGATACAAATGGTTATTTTTGGCTTCATGCAAGAAACTTTACAACTTTAACCTTTTGTCTTAAATGGAGGCAAATGCTGTCGCTTTCCACTTCAGTATCATTTTATTTCACACGCAGTGCTGGTCTTTGCAGAATCGTAGCGCTTCATTAGTTTTCACTTAAAATACGTGCAGAGCGAGAGCAGAGGGAGTGTCAGCCTTCGTAATCTCCAGACAGACTGCAGCAACGACTTCATCCTCAAGACTCCTGCTCCACTTTCAACTCAGACTGTGATTTTTTTATTGTCTGTCAATACGATGATCTCACTGTAGATCTGCTGAAGAGGGGTGCTCCCAGGTAAGATGAGGGATGAAGAAGCTGAAAAATGAAAGGGTGTGGACTAAACAATGAATCTAATTTCCTTCAGATAGGGCACCTAAAGACATTAATGATTCTGTTCCAGAGTGACAGTTTATGTTTCCTAAATGATGTACGGTGTTGTAAATTATGCAAGATGAGCGCATGCATTATTCAATTATCCAACTTTTCAGATAAGTGCCTGTAATTTGGAGCGGCACTTGAAGAAACTTCTAAAGCCAAGTGATAGAAAGGAGACGACAAATGACCTCTAAAACAACCGTTATGTGCACTTTTTAGAGATAGTTGTGCTTGAGTGAACGTTGGGGTTTGTGTGGAAGTATGACGGCGTCATCATTACCCAGTCTGCTGATAAGCTCCTCGCTCCGCACTGCATCACAAAGAGGCACGATGCTGCTGCACTCAGAATACAGAAAGAGAGGTGGAAATGACTAAAGATTCATAGCCACCACACATTGATGGGCTGAAGCCAGCTGCCATGTGTTCATCTGCTCATCTGCTTGTTTGATGGGTGGTAGAACTTGTAAGGAGCTGACATCTGGCCAGCTGCGAACGGGGAGCCAATCACTGCCCACAAAGGACACACTTGGCCTTGATTACAGTAAAATTAGTGTCTGGTTTTACAACAGCTGAGCAGGTGCATGCAGGTCAGCCATCGCCCAGCACCTGTTCACACTCAGAAATGAAGCACTGATGAGGCCATGGAGAACAGCTTTAACAGCATTTGCAATTCCTTTGTGCGTGTAGTTCAACTTCACGTTACACAGGTGCACACACACAGTAATGTCCAGCTGGCGCCAGTCCACCATGTTGCAGGTTTTCATGTCAAACTTTATGAGTTGACAATGTGTTGTTGGTTTTCTCAGCGTTTGATTAACCCAGGAAGACTCAAGATTACCAACGCAGACATGTTCCTGTTTTTAGTATTCCACATCGCTTTACAATGTAGCTGTTTTTGTTTGTTTTTTAATATCATTTTCTTTATTATTTTTTTTTTCAATTTATGTGCTTTCTTTTTTGATCGTTTACTGTTGTCATCATTTTTTGTCTAATAAGATTCTAGATCAGGTCTCTCGTAAATGAGTCCTCGAGACTCAATGAGATTAACCTGTATAAAGGTTGAATGAATGAAATAAGGAATGATAAATCTATATATTATACAATAGTTACAGGGGCTGACTTGGGAGAAAATGGGAAAGTATCAGTGGACACAGAATGAAGATGATGTTTTTTTTTTAAGGCGGTGTGGATCTTCTAATCTGTTGGACAGAGGTTTACTCTGGTTGAAGGTGTTCAGGCTTGGAGAAGATTCCAGGTTCCTGGAAGACGTGTGGCAGGGGAGATGCACAGGTTGGTATATGAGTGGCAGGTGGGACCAGGGTGAAGAGGTAAGTGAGAGATCTTTCCAGTTGTATGTCCGTATGAAGAGGATTGGTTTTAGGGTGATGGTCCAAGGCAAACTCAGGCTGGAGGACGAAGGTACAGCTCAAACTTGAAGAACACAGGAAACAGATTCTCATTTACAAGGAGCACAAGAAAAAACAGGATTGATTCATTTATCTGAAGTTCAAGGTTCTTTCTTATCATTCACATCACATGTGGTAAATGGGCCGAGATGGTGTAGAGGCAGGGCAGCTGGCTCAGGACCGGAAGGTCCGGGGTTCGATCCCCGGTCACTGCATACCTCGTTGTGTCCCTGGGCAAGACACTTAACCCCGAGTTGCTCCCGGTAGGACTGGCTGGCGCTTTGCATGGCAGCCTATGTGTGTGTGAATGGGTGGATGGCTGGTACTGTAAAGCGCCTTGGGGCCCCTCATAGGGGCTGGAAAGTGCTATATAAGTAAGCTCCATTTACCATTTACCATGTGAGGTGGAATGAAATTTTGTACTCAAGGTCCCAGTTACAACCAAAATAGGAAAATATAAAGTATGAAAATATATGCTATTTGTGTCTAAGATATACACTTAGATATATGCTAAACACTAATAATGTACAATAATATGTTATATTAAACAGCAGCCTGAACATGAGGTTGTAGTGAGCAGATGAATACAGCAGCACGAGATCAGCAGCATAGATAATCAGCAACACATATGTCACTTATCATCAAAGTGGCATTACAGTGATTTAAAAAAAAAAAAATATATATATTGAAAAATATATATGCCATATCTTAAATAGCACTATGAGCTCTGGCCGCTCATTGAATACCACAGAGTGGATCATGTCTGGCAGCCTTAAATACAGCAAGATGGCTCATTAAAGGAACAAGCTACAGCTGAGAAGAAGAGGAGAAGAGAACTCCTGCTGCAACAAGGTGACATGAACACAAACAATACTGGAATTTCTACACAAGTTTTACTTTGAATCTGACAACTGCTTTTTTATTTGACTGAATTCCACTTTTATTCAGCTGACACATTTTAAAGAAAATAAAAAATAAAAAGTACACAGACGCCAAATATTGAACTCCTGCCATGCATTATGTTACCCAGCAAGCAAGAATATTAGAGCCAGAAAGAGATAGTGTTGAATTAACTCAAAACTGTGAGCTCCTCTGAAGACAGACAGAAACAACTTGTTCTCTTTGAAAACAAAGACGAGAAGTTGAATGAAATATTCTGTACACTACAGGAGTGAATACTTAGTACTACTTAACAGGGAGTAGTAGGGCTCTCATAGCTGATCATTATTTCCTACAAAAATTACTTAGACTTGTTCTTTTGTGTTCCAGTATATGAGGACATCACTCTAATGGTGGCATAATTAAAATACCGTACTTACATAACCTCTACATAGAATGTCAGCCTTTTTATTGAAAATGAATGGAGGAACACAGTTTGAGAAAGTACTATTTGTTATATCTGCTGTTTTTCACAAATATGTCATGTCCACTGCAGACGATGAGTTCACACCTCTGTCAGAATGATCATCTCTGAAATGATGGAGAACACGGGAGAAACGTGACATTTCAGCTCCTCTCTAATGAGTCTGTGCAGATATGATGAAAGAATTATCGACATGATGAATTAGTCATTCTGGCAAGCCTAAATGAAAGAACCAATTTTGCTCTTTTGGATTTGAAAAAGGCTCAATTAGAACAAAACTAATGGGGTCTGGACGTATAATCAGTGATGTGTTCCTGAGGTATTGGGACAACCTCATGGTGGCATGGAGGCTGCACAGCTGCAGAATGAAAAGCTTTGCAGAGAGTGGTGAAAGCTGCACAGAAGTCTGTTGGTCAGCCTCTCCACCATCACTGACATTTACACCTCCAGATGCAGGAAGATGTCCACCTGCATCGTGAAGGACACCACTCACCCAGCACACACACTTTTCGCCCTGCTCCCCTCAGCGTATTTTATTTATTTATTTATTTAGTTCATATCTTAGATGTTATTGCTGTTTTTGCTTTTACATTTTATTGTTGGATGTAACTGGGACCCTGTGTACATCATTTCTTTCCACCACATGTACCACATGTGACGGAATGACAATAAAGAAACTTCTGATTCTTCTGACTTTTCTTGGAATCATTCTTGTTTTTTTGGGTTACGGTTAAAGTCCACCATGGTGGTTCTTGTGATTACCTGCCATCCAAAAACAACTTCTGCTCCCTCAGTGGCTGATTCAACAGCCCTTCACCTCCAGACACTTCTGCTGCCCACTACGTTGCAGGCTGTGCAGACGGACACCAGCAAAAACCCTCCCACTCACTCAGCCTGCTCTGTTTTCCTCTCGCTTGCCTCCACATTGTGGTTTTCTTAAAAAACAAAGAGCTTTGAGAGAATGAATTTGTCCAGAGGCTCTTGAGATAACCACCATGTTTGGTCCTGATATTTTGTGGCAGCAGTTTCTTTAAAGTGTGCACTTCCCCAGGTCAACTGTGAGCAGAGGAGAGAGACAAATGCTGTCATAGCTATAGGCAAACGTACAGTGGACACTGTAGCAAGGCCAGCGCTGGGTCATAGTGGCAGCGATAATCTCAGTCAGGGCTTTTGAACAGCTGCAGGTGGATATCTCTTTGTGCGCAGAGTCTTCTCAGACAGAATGTGGATGGGTCGGGTAAAATGTGTTAAATTTCCTGAATAAGAATTTTCACTCCGTTGAAGGGACTTGCTCCTAATAAGGGCCCATTCCTCCTGGCTGATGTTTGCACCTAATCTTTGATCACACACATCCTTGTCTCTCCCTTATGCCTTGTTGTATTGACATGTGGAGGCGCTGCCAAGACTGTCAAAGACGTGTGGAAGCATTAGCGTTGAAATGATAGAGATGTTAGGAACGTAGCCCGATACATTATAAATGATTTTGTGACAGCTAGACGTGACTTCATTACCAAAGGGGTTAAAGGAGTGGGGAGATGAGTCGTGTAAAAGTGATAAAGAGAAAAAGCTTTTGAAGAAATTATGAGATAATTTGTTGCAGCTTCAGGCTGTCATTTCAACTTAAATGAAATATACATTTAGGGGTTTTGGACAGTTATTATTTGCTGTACTGTATTTCTGAATGACCTCAGTTTGGACAACTGGAGTATAAATAATTGGACTGATGAGCTAATGGCTAGTCCCATTAGGGTCAAGCTCAAAGTCGATTTGTGACAGCCAGTGTTGTAGTCAAGACCACCTAACCTGAGACCAAGTCAAGACCAAGACCAGAATGTACCAAGACAAGATCAAGACTTTTGGGGTCCGAGACCGAGTCGAGACCAAGACAGAGGGAGGACGAGACCAAGTCAAGCCCAAGACCTCAAGTCTTGGAGCTCAAGTTTTTCACAGATTATCTGTCTTGTAAAAATATTATTAGTTTATTATTAGTTATAGTTTATTATTATTATTGTGAAGGTAGTTGGAGTGAGGACAGAGGATGCAGAGGACGGAGTGAGGTGGAGGAGGATGACTCGCTGTGGCGACCCCTGAAAAGGGAAAAGCCGAAAGAAGAAGAAGAAGAAAAGAAGACTGTCAGTTAGTAGCCAGGGTGGTTTAATGCTTATCGGATTTCTCCTAACAAAGTCAATATTGTAAATCCCATATACTTCTGCGAGATTATTAATTTTCCATCCAAATCCTCTGCTTTGATATTTATTATACTCCCAGCAGTTCTGAATGGTCGTCACTGCTGGGTTTCCCTCATCCTTCTTTAGTCTTATCCAATACGATAGTGCCGATTTGGCTCTACGTATTTCCAATAGAGTTTCACCTGCTTCTATAAGAATGGCATTGATGGGAGTAGTTTTAATTGCTCCTATGCATATCCGCAGGGCTCTTGATTGAATCTGTCCAACATGTTTAATTTAGTTATGTTTGCAGCTCCGTATATTAAACTTCCGTAGTCAAATGCTGATCTCATAAGAGCTCTGTAAATGTTTAACAGAGAAGACCCTTCCGCTCCCCAGTTGTGGCCTGCAATAGCTTTAATTAGATTAATCACTTTTTTACATTTCATTTCTACCTGTTTCAAATGAGTTTGCCATGTACATTTACAATCCAACCATACACCTAGATATTTAAATTCAGTCACCAGATTTATTGGATCCCCACATAACAATAATTGATCTATATTGATGTTCTTTTTGTTAGTAACAACCATGTATTTAGATTTGTCCACTGAAAGTTTAAGACCCCATTCATATGACCATTTCTCTATTTGTTTATTTGCGTTATTCTTACATTTGGTTATATGCATAGCATTTCTACCTCTCATCCAAATGGCACCATCATCCGCATATAAAGTATACTTAATACCCCTACTTAGATTGTAAAACTTATAATTAATCATTAAATTAAACAGTATAACACTCCCTTGAGGAGTGCCATTTTCTATAATAAGTTCCCTAGATAATTCTCCCCCAAATTTTAACCCTGATGACCCTATCTTTCAAGAAGTTAGCAATCCAATTAAACATTCTCCCTCCCATACCCATCTGATTCAGTTTGAGAAGTAATCCTTCCCTCCACATAAAATCATAAGCTTTTTCAATGTCAAAGAACGCAATTACGATTAATTCCTTCATTTTAAGAGCTTTTTCCATATCTTTACAAACTCTCACTAAAGCATCAATTGTAGATCTTCCTTTTGTAAATCCGCATTGGCATTTATTAATAACATCTTGCTTTTCTATTACATACACCAATCAGTTTACTATTATTTTTTCCATTAGTTTACTCATATGAGAAGTTAACGCAATCGGCCTATAATTATCCGGGTTAACTGAATCTTTACCTGGTTTGGGAAACGGTAGAATGTTGGCTTTCTTCCAACTCAAAGGAACTACTCCTTCTTCTCAAATTCTATTAAAGAAACTCAACACTACCTGTAATGATGATTCAGGTAGGTGTCTAATCATGATATAGCAGATTTTATCGTCACCTGGAGCTGAATTTTTTGTGTCTGTTAGTGCCATTTTAAGTTTCTTCATTGTAAATTTATCATCTAGTGTTGTCCATGAATCCCTTTTCTTTTGTCCTATATTCAAAACTAATTTTAATTTCTGTTCTTTCTGCAGCCTGTGAGATTGACTTAGATGATCTCCATTGGTAATATTAGAAAATGCCTCTCCTAAGGTATCCGCTTTGTCTTTATTAGAGACCTTGATTTGGTTATATTTAATCAGCACTGGTATTTTAGGTCAGTGTACCTTGTCCTTTTGCCATTCATCTTTTTAATCATTAACCATACATTATTGATATTTATTCTATATCCCAATTCCGAACAATAATTTCTCCATGATGTCTTCTTTGCCTCTTTTATGATCCTGCGCGCTATAGCTCTTTTCTTTTTGAAATGTATTAGATTTTCTGAATTCATATTCTGTCTTAAGGATCTTAACGCTATGTTTCGATTTTTAATTGCTATACTACATTCATCGGTCCACCAAGGAACTATTTTAGCCCTGTTTTGTATCACAACTTTAGGGATGCGGAGATTTGCAGCGTGTAAAATGTGCTCAGTGACCTCTTTATTACATTCATCTATATTATTACTAAGGTTTATTAGATTAAATGAATTCTCGCATATTGCTTTAAACATATTCCAATCTGCTTTTTTAAAACTCCATCTAAATTCCATGATGTTAGTTTGGTTTGTGAATTTGTCGTTTATTACCGTACAGATAGTGAAATGATCACTTCCTATTGTTGAGTCTTCGTTCACACCCCAATCACACGAACTTGCAAGTGAATTTGAGACAAGAGTTAGGTCTAAACAGGATACCAGTATTTATATCCACTCTCGTCCCTTGACCATTATTTAGACAAATCATATATTTTTCATCTAACCAGTCTTCTATATATTGACCATTTAAGTTTGTATTATTGCTGCCCCATAAGCTATTGTGTGCGTTAAAGTCCCCACACCAAATTTATTTTTTGATATTATTTCCTGAGATTTCTTTAAACATGTCTAATTATAGTAATTAATTATCCTAATATTGCCAACTTTTTCCAGATTGTAAATGTCAATGATCATGCATTCATGGTCTATATTATTGTAAATTTCCTTGAACGCTATACCTGATTTGACATAGGTAGCACACCCTCCTGTACTGTTTCCTGATGCTCTATCTTTTCGAATCGAGTGATACCCATGAATTTTAAAATCTAGATGTGGTTTTAATCATGTTTCTTGAATACAGATAACATCAGGAGAGACTTAATTCTTGTATATATTTTTTGAGTTCTTGACCATTTGCAATAATACTTCTAGCGTTCCACTGCCAGATGTGAAAGACCATCTTATTCCTTTGATTGGCTGAGTTCCAGAGTGTCAACAGTGTTTAGGAGTGTGTGTATCTGATCAGCTTGTACATCCTTCATGTCCAGGAATTTTCCTTCTGCAGCAACAACCTCTTTTATTTTGTCACTTTTCTTTTTCATTTGTATAGTCACGTTAAGAATATGACAAATAAAGTCTACAAACTTTTCTTTTTTCACGATCATGGAATTTTCATCAACTTTGCATTTATGAGCACATACATTATGCTGCTCTAATGGAATCAGTGTTGTTTTTTTTTTGTGTGTTTTTTTTTTTTTGTCCATTTTCTGAATAGTTTCTATTTTTCTTGTTTCATCTGATTCTACTTTTCTGACCTTTTTTAATGTCTCTGCGTAGGTTATTTTGTCCATGATTTTAATTCTTAGCGCTTCTTTTGCTTCCTTCTGTACTGAGCAACCCCCGTATGCAGCACTATGTTCACCTCCGCAATTGCAACACTTTACTTGTGAGTCTTTATCGCACTTGCTATATTCATGGGGACCACCACATCTAGCACACCTTGGCTTGCCCCTGCACTCTTTTGCAACATGTCCCACACTTTGACACACGTAGCATCTGATTGGGTTGGGAATATATTCCCTCACTCTAAAGTTGATGTACCCCAAATGTACACATTCTGGCACTGATGTTTCAAATTGCAGTATAACAGATATAGTATCTGAAGCTACTCCCTTATTCTTTGTTTTAATTCTGGTAACTGCCGTTACAGACCCTCCTTTTATCTCTTGCTTGAGTTCCTCCTCACTAATATCTATTGGTACTCTCAAAATTACGCCTCTCAGTTTATTGTTAGATCCTGGTATGTATGTTTTTACTACTTCTCCCATAAACAATGAAATTTTCAGAATCTTCTCAAGTTGTTTTTTGGTATTCGCATGTATGAGGACTTTCCTGTTATTTAATAATTTGACTAATTTTACAGCCCCTATCTTTTCTTCAATGCCCTTCATCAATTTGATTGGGTGAGAGCATCGTCCCTCCTGTTTAAATTCTATAATTACTTTTAATATCTCCTCTTGTATTGTTACCACCAGAGTTAGATTGACATTATTAGTATTGAATTTTGACATTTTATTAACTTCCATCCTTTCCTCACTTCTTAGTGACCAACTCCTGTCTCTTGTTCTTCTTTGCTGTTTTTTTTTAATTTTTTTGACGACTTTCCTTAACCCACTCCATTTATTCCCCACTATTTCCTCCTGAGGAGGAGGCCATGGTGCTGCAGTCAATGTTCAGTTACTGCAATTAACTGCCAAGTAACCAGCTCCTACCTTGAACAGTTTATAATCCAAAAGTTCTTGTTATGACTTATAGTCAAAAGTTTGTCCTCCCTCCTCAAGCCACTCGCGCGAGCCTCTAGCCCTGGGGTCTGCAACCTTTACAGTCAAAAGAGCCATTTTACGCCTTTGTTCACTAAATTAAAAGTGCTCAGAGCCGCAACAACATGCTACAACTGTGGTTCTCAACTGGTGACCCATGGGCCACTTTAGGTTTGTTGGAAGGAGCTTTTGTGGCCACTAGAGGTGACATTATAAATATAAAACAACTAATAATTTATATTTTTACAATTTTAGACAAATGAAAAGACCAAATTCTTTTAAAGAGAGGTTTTTTTTAATTAATAAAAGCTATGAACTATGCAGACCTAGTCTAAAAAAGCTAAGTCTGGTCCTCTGGACATTCAAAAAACAAAACAAAACAAAACAAAGCAAAAAAAAAATTTGTAGAAAATTGTAACTGTGTCAACTCTTGAAACTGTGCCTGCAGTCAACTTACTTCACATATGGGGAGCAAAATTTTAGGCAAAAACATG
>JARVGQ010001306.1:15415110-15425843 GCA_031762355.1 Hypsolebias martinsi | reverse complement strand
GCACCGCTGCCCGCCTCTCGCACGCCCGTCGGCCCCCGGCCCTCCTCGCGGCCGCCCTCCGCCCCCCCCACGGCGCCCTGCCCACCCCCTCGGCGGTCTCCTCTCTCCGGCGGCCCCGCCAGAGCCAATCCGCGCGGGCGTTAAGTAGGACAAGCCGCTTCCTGGTTCTCAGAAAGGAGGAGCTGGGAGTCGCAGCAGTGGGCGAGCAGGAGGCTGAAGGTGCGCGGGGGGGTCAGAGCGACGCAGACAACCCGAGGACCAACACTTGTCCAATTGAACCCCCTCCCTCCCTCTGAAGAGAGGCCGACCCCCCCACCTCCCCTGGAGAAGGAGCCAAGCGCCGAGGGGAGACAGTTAAGACGTCGTCAGGGTGGGACGGATAATCCAGGAAGTGTGGAGGCTGGTCAGGTGGGAGGCGGCGAGTCGGGGACAGGTGACACACTCAGGTAACTCGCTGCTTCTTCTCTAAACGGAACTAAAAGATAAAAAAAACAACAACTTAATGTAAACATGTGCGTTTTGTCGCGATATTCTACCCCCTCCCTGTTGGGCACCACGTCACGTTTATGTTCTCACTCTCGTCATGTACCTGTTCTGCGCATTTTACCTGTAGTACCCTAAAATTAAACCACCGGGGGTGGGGGGGTGTTTGACTTAAGGTGGCGCGCGGGCGGTGCTTGTGTGAGCGTCAGGTGAGCGGGGTCGCCGGGTCCACGTTTGAAGACACTGCTGCTAATTATAGCCGAGAACACCGGCTGACATCCAAAACCCAACCTGCTCTCTCCCTCTCTCTTTTTCTCTCACGCGCGTCACCTGCCTGCGCATGCGCGTGCGGGGGCAGTCGGGTCAGGATCCACTGGATTTTTTAGCCTCTAAAATGATTCTGCCTTCAGTCAGTGGTCTGTTAATCATCATTATCATCTTCATCCTGCCCATGGCGCACCCAGTGTTTTGTTTTAATCCATGTGCTACAATGGGATGTAATGGTAGGCTTGTCTGCATCATGGGTGGGGACTGTCAAACCAGTGGGCTTGTGTATGTGTGTGCATGTGTGTGTCATTATAAAGGTACTAGATGTGTTGCTGACTCGCCCCTCTGACAGGACCGGCCTGACTAGCTCAACTCGTTTGGGTTTGGTTTCCCATCTTGGTCACAACTTGTTTAGTTAAATCTTTAGGCGTCTGCGCAGACGGCAGCGAGGGTTTTTGTCGTTTGCTCACCTTGCTGGGGGTTAGTCTGGAGAAATTATCTGTTTTTAGTTGCGAGTAAACTCAAGTTTGTTGTTTAATTTGTTCTCACCAGCCACCATCGTCATGTGACTGTGGCTGGATGTTTCCAGGGCCCCCTCTCAAACAGGGTGGATTCAAGATGGCCGCCATGGCTAATCAAGTGGGCTTGAGCTCATAGTGTGGTCATTGTCCCCAAACACACACTCCCAAGCGCTAACCTCAAAAGATATTTGGCAAAAAGGTGGAATAAACAATAGAACCAACCGTCTGTTAGCAAAATATCTCGCTAGATGGATTTTAATTACACTCTCAGCAAGTCATTACAGGTAGTCCTCGACTTACGAACGAGTTCCGTACCTATGAACCGTTCGTAACCCGATTTTGACGTAAGTCGGAACTCATTACACGTGGCGCCGCACCCGTTCGTAAGTCCGAATTTTTTTGCCGTAAGTTGAGGAAATACATGTAAATGCATGCTAACGCTGCGCCGCACACCCGTTCGTAAGTCCGAGTTGCTGTAAGTCGAGGACGCCGTAAGTCGAGGACTACCTGTATTGGCCATGCTTCGACAAATGAACTTTTTGGATTCAAGATGAACATCGGAGCTATAATCAAAATTAGCCAACACAAAAATAGCTGTAACCCAGTCAATTTCACAGACGTTCAGCTAAAAATTTGGTGTGGTATAGTAGCCGAGGGTTGACCTGAACAGATACTTTTGGAAAATACAGATTTGGTGAGATATTTGTTTAAAACTTTGGTATTATGTCCTCAAAACACTAAACAGATTTTAATGAGTTCTCAAAGTATTCATTGGATATACATCTACAACTGATTATCTTCTTGTGTCAGCCTGAATCAAGATGGCTGCCATAGCTCATTACCATTAGCCCACACAGAAATGGCTTTAAAACAGTCAACAACTAAACCTTTGATTGGTAATGGCTGTGCCTCATCCCCAGCATGTGCTCAGAGGGTTAACAAATTATGATGGTCTTGGTTTAAAACCCTGACATAAAAAAGCACTGGGTGAGGGATTTAAGGTATTTTAAGTGTTTTAATTGGCCTTATCAGCCCCATCCTCATGTCACAGGACATATCCAGTGCTGTCTCTCTCAAACTGGGATTGACACTCATAGAAAAGTGAGGGTCCCTAGCTAATCTTTAGATTAGAGCCCGATTGATATATTGGCAGGGCTGATATTTTAGGCCGATATAGGCATTTGAGGACATATCGGTATCTGCGATAACTTGCCCATTATGTACCAATATAAACACTTCTAAGTGTCACCACTAAAATACCGGGAACAGGCATTTCTTTGTTTAATTTATACTTTTGTAACACACTTGATAACTTTATGGTGACTATAGGATAGAAAATGTAAATGATCAGGAAGACTGTTTAAAGACTTAAAGTGTTAAAACAGGTTTAAATGTAGCTGTTTACTTAGATTCTTGGGGGCGGACAAATAATAAAATTCCAGCCAGTATACCAGTTATCGGCACTAGCCTTCCCCTCCCAGTATTTGTATCAGCGATAGTCAATATTTCCATATCGGTCGGGCTCTACTTTAGATATCAATTTACGTTTAAAAATGACCGCTCATGGCCGATTTTCACCAAATGGAGGTAAAAGTACAGTAGACATAAATACTGAGAATGAGTAAAGTTTTATGTTGTCAACATTATGTTTAATTGGGTTATTAGTCGTTTTATATTTCTTTATGTAAACCAGCAATAAATGGGGTCTGAAGCCTTTGTCTCAATCAGTTTGTGGGTTGAGAACTAAAAACTTTGGGGACCTCTCTTCTAACCACCATCATTGCCATGAGTTTACAAAGATTATGCAACACACACCAGAACTCATTCACTTACAGCTAACAAGGTTGAGTCAGGTCCCCTGGACGGATTCTTCTTTGTTGAAATGTTTCGTCTTTTATCCAAAAGATTTCTTCAGTCTAATTGTATGGCTGAAGAAATCTTTTTGGATAAAAGACGAAACGTTTCAACTAGGCCTGTTGCGATAAACCATAAATCAATTAATCGCACGATAAATGAAAATTATCGACTTCGTTGTCATTTCTCTCACTTCACTCCTTTGAACGTGTAAATAAATATACGTTACTACTGTTGTTTCTGCTTGCTTTTGTTTTAAATTTATTTTCTTTTATGTAACTTCTTGTTTACTCTTTTATTAAACTATGTTCAATAAAATTTAACTAAACTAAATTTATTGGCTTTATTGTTTCTCCTTTTCTTCTCCTCTAAAAGCAGCTAAGCTGAGAAGCTAAGCTATGTGCTAAGCTAAGCTATGTGCTAAGCTAACAGGCTGACCTCGGGGAAAAAAACCTCTGTCTTGTCGAAGCACCAAAATTCATGGTTGAAACCTGTGCCTTTGTGTAAAAAGTTGTTTTTCTCTGCAAAAAGAAGCGGAGAACTTGTTTACTGATTTTTTTTTTTATTCATTTATTTTTATTAAAAGCTTTGTGTGAAAAATGCTATGCTAAAGAGCTCAAACCACACCGAGCGTCCATTTTGAGAACCGAAGAAAGGAAGGAGAGATGATCCATGTCACGTCAAGGGGCCTCCCTCCCATTTTTCTTAGAGACACACGCTGCTCGCTCCTTCACTATCCATCCTTCTGTTCAAATAGCCCGGTGGTCAAAAAAGGTACTACATGCAACATAAATCAACATTTCGTCTTAAATTTTACAATAATTACTAATTATTGTAAAATTTCAAACAATATTATCATTTATTACAATAATTTCTTAGAAAATTAATCGTGACAGGCCTAGTTTCAACAAAGAAGAATCCTTCCAGAGGACGTGACTCAACCTTGTTAGATTTATCTACCTGGATTATTGAGCATTCATCAGGACATTCATTCACTTGCAGCTTTTCAGTGTTTTGGAGCCAGCACCTCAACGTGGAGTTTAATAATAATAAAAAAAAAAAAAGAATAATGTTGATCTCAGAGAAATGTGCACCTATGTTTGTGTGTGGGCTTTCCTAAACTCTATTATTCTAGCACGTCTGTTCTAAAGACCTCAAAATAGGAAGCAGTTGGTTTCTGTCCGTGTTTTACAAGAACCCTTTGATAAAAGTGATGCGTCATACGAGTGGGTGTGTGATATTATCCACGTACATCTTTCGCAAACCTTTTACATATTTTACTAAACGAATATGAAACGAGTGTTTAAGTTAGTAAGCACTTTCAGAATATTGGTTGGTCAGCTTGTTTGTGGGGGCTGATAGATGTAAAATCTTGTAAACTCAATGTGCTTCCTCTTCCATCAGCTTTATGACCTCTGACTAAAGGACCAAAGAGGAGACAGACACAAGTCACCCATCGTCTCTTGGGTTTATGGACTGGAGGTGAGAATCTTAAATAATTTTACTAGACTTACACATTACACCTCAAATCTGAACACTAGTTGGGTTGTCTGTTTTGGCGTTTTCTTGTAAGAATTTTGCCTTCGCGAAATATTAAAACTTGTTGATGTGTATTGGGACAAAGGCTTTAAACCAGAAGGAGCCAGTTCCCCATTGAGGGTTTTGAAAAGATCTCCAAAATTAAATATTAATTGAAAAACATACCACATTATCTACATTATTAGGGTACACTTGTTACAGGAGATAAAGACATCAGTTACGGTCAGCACGTAATGGTCATGGAGATGGTTTTTCTTATTTTGTCCTATCATTTGCTTACTTTGTGTATTTTAACCAGTGGATTTAAGTGTCAGAGCTCTGTTACTGTTTTCTGAGGCTAAAGCTAAAACATTTGTGAATTGACGGCCATGGTTTTATTCATGGTGGTGCGTCTTTATTGGCGTTTATTTATTTATTTATTTGTTTTTAACAGACGAGCAAAATAAACTGTCAATCAACTATATGATAATTCACAAAGTTTTTTTCCCCTCTATATAATTTTGGTCAGATTGAAACAGCCAGAGTTTCTGTTTTTTAACAGATGTAAGGATCTGGTCTCTTCTGGTCTGGTCTCCTCTCATTTTAGACCTGGTCTCTTTTAGGGCTAACCTCAACTACAACCCAGACTACTTGGACTTGTCAGCTGATTGGTCATGAATAAGGAAATGCAAGGAAGATGTTTATTATTTCTTTTGCTTAAGCCAAACTAGGCTCAAAGATGAATAACTTACATGGTGATGTATATAGAAGGGAAGAAAAGGACTACCTGGACTACAAACAGACCTCTTCAGGTGGGTTACGAGTGTTCTGTGGGAAACAATAAATCCACCGAGGTTAGACTTTGGCCCAAAGGCATGTTGACTTTTACTGAGAAGATTTTCACATCTTTTGAAGTGGGGTTCCTTGGAAAGATTATGAACAGTTAATATCTTACCTGTTGCAGGTAGCTCTTAGTTTGGAGAAATACAGTTTAGTTCTGACTGGATTGACAAGCTAGCATTTAATATGAGCGAGGCCAAGACAAGATTTGTCAAAAAAAGCATCAGAACTGTTCGCACAAAAACTATGTAACTTTCACGACATTTTGAAAATCATATTTTTTAACAAAGAATTTTGTGGTTATTTTCAAGTAAAAACATTGGCAGAAGTTTTATTTTTTAACAACCTGCAGGATATAAATAAATGTTTCTTTAAAAAATAATCATATGATGCAAAATTGATTGCAATGTAAAGGTTTATAAAGTACTTCAGTGTTTGCATGAACCGCCATGAAATTTTTGAGAATGGAGTTTGTGTTTAAGATGGCTCTTTTATCATGACCCCACTCAGATTAGCTGTCAATCTAACCAAAATAAAACTTTTGGTTCAAACTAAAATTGTTCAATGCGCTATCTGCAACAGGTAAGATATTGTTTATAACCGTTCTGCAGAACTTCACTTGAAAAGACCTGACCTATTCTTTTTAAAATGGTAAGCCTAATGCAAAATAGATAGAATGCAAAATAAACAGACTTTATTTAGTCAAATGGAGATTACTGTACAGATTTTGAAAATGTTAATTCACAAAAGTATCAATGTTTAAAGAAAACTTTAGATGGAGGTTTAAACTCACACACAAAAGTAATTAGCGTATATTAGCGTACAATATGTTTTAAATGTATGGCAGCACAATGGGTTGGTGGTTACTACTGTTGCCTCACAGTAAGAAGGTCCAATGGTTGGGCCTTTCTGTATGAAGTGTGCACGTTCTCGTGTTGCGTGGGGTTCCTCCAGTTTCCTCCAACAGTACAAAAAACATACATGTTTAGGCTGCCTTCAGGTCCAGGCCTCCTTTAAAAAGGACTGTGGTCTCAGTGGGATTTAACTGGTTTAATAAAGATTAAATAAATAAAAATATCAGTTTGTAACTTTTTATTTTAAATAACATTTAAACCTCTTTTAGTTTCCATCCAAACCAGTTGGCACCTGTGCATTACCACAAAATACTACTTCAGTCAATCCTCGTAAGACTAGAAACTGTCTAAAAACAATTTTCGGGACATTTCCGGTCCTCTATCTGATTCAAACTGGTTACAGTCAGAGCTCGACTATAACGTCCCTGATATCCCTTCGGGCCCGTCACCGACACGTTCTGTGCTCCTTTCACTCCGTTTACACCACAAACAGTTTGTGGGGGCCAAACTTTGACAAACGTTGTCCTCACACTGGGGGAGGAGCCTCTCGAAGACGTCCCCGTCCTTGGAGCAAAATATGAGCTGAATAAAGTGGTCAAGCGGCTGAATATTTTATAGGCAAGCTGGAAGTTAACTCCTCTGTGGTTAGTCGGCTGCAGTCGTTCTGTGACTCCTACTGGCCTTTTAAGATGGCTCGGAAATGATGCCAGAAAATAAACTGACAGTATTCATTTTTTGTTAAATAATGAAAAATAAAGAGCTTGTGAGGAGCAGATAAACTTTATATACAGTGATGTAGCTGCAGTAGGCTCAAGTCATCTATCAAGGATCCACTTAATGAAATTAAATTCTCTATATTAAATTTATATTCAAGTCTGCTTCAATATTTCTAACTTGAAATATCTACTTTTAGTCACACTATTCTATAAAAAAAAATTTATACAAACACAAATTATTTTCTAAATTGTGTTTTTATCACATAATACAATCCATAGACGTTATTGCGCTAATCAAGGCGTCCTATTTGATGAAAATAACCTGAAAACAACAAACATGCCACAAAGACTGAATCTTGCTGCTAAAGAAACAAGTGGTACACTGATGTCCCCTGTCGCTAAACGATTTGAATAGTCGATGTTTGTAGATTGTCTTTAATGTTTTGGTGCAAGATATTTAAGTGGGTGATAGTTACATTGTAGAATAACAGTTTTTTTTTTCTTGTCTGAGGCAGCGCTGAGTGGTAAATCCAAGCGAGCGGAGGTAGCAATTTTATCCACTACCAAATGCAATGGCATAGCCAGGGGGTGGTTAATGGTGCCCTTGGCCACCATTCATTAATCTTTGGCCACCCCAATCATTTGTGAAAACTATATTTTTATATTTATTTTAATATAAAACCAAGAAACCATATTTTCCTCAAATGATAGGGGTGGCCACTTTACAAATATGGTGGCAGCCATCTTGGATTTTGACATAGCAACCAAATTTTTGAAAGGCCTAGATGCATCCACACACCAAAATGGAAGTCTGTGCCTCATCTTGTTGTATTTTAATGCACTTGCAACATTCACGGACGGACAAAGGGCATTTTCTATTCTCCCTTTTGCTCTGTGACTGGAGACAACAAGGACAAAGAATATCTCAAACACTGACGCTGTAAACATGGAGAGATTAGGAGTATCTGTAGTTTCTACATGCAAATTGCATGTTTCTGTGAAAATATAATAAATTACTGTAATAAATGCAAAAACTGAATCAGTATGTGGATCCTTGCAGTTGAATCAAGTCAAATTTTTGTGTATTTTGTGCGACACTTTTAATTGAAATTGCATAAATATGTACTTGCGTACCATCCTGTGTTCGGTTAGAACATGGAAAAATAAACTTTACTTTCATGTGTAATTAACTCGCAACATTAAAGTGTGTGTTTGCGTGCACAGAATAAAAAAATTAGCTAGTTAAATGTTTAAAATGTTTAAAGATTCTCCTCCATTCATACTTCTGTTGTTTGTTTGACACGTGGGTTGGGTCAGCTAATCTGGGTCTAATCTATCAGGGCTGTTTCATAGATTATGTTGCCCAACTGTAATTGACTAAGTTGAAACAAAGTTGCTAAACGCTGAAAGAAGAGCGTGCAACTCTGTGGAATTTCATTTCTTCATCTTGTTCACCAAATCAAACCCAAGATTTTTTTGTTGTTGTTGTTGAGCAGAATTCTGTTTAAACTTGAGGACTGAGCAACTTTTTGTGTTTTGGTGTCTGTGGTGGTCAGACTTGTGTGACAAATCACAAGACCATGGCTCTGCAGCACTGGTGACAACCATGTGTCCGTAAGCGGTGGCTAAAGGGAAGTGACACTGAGTGGTCTGTCAGGGGGAGAAGCGTACGCGTGCACGCAGATGCACACATGCAAACATACGTGCACACGATTCCAGGAAATGCTCTTAATTAGGCCATGTAAGCCCATATAAACTCCCCCTTTTCAGACATGGGTCTTTCAGTTTCACACTGGCTGAGTGAGTGGGAGGAAGGTGGGAGAAAGGAGGTTGAACTGGGGAGGAGGAATGGGAGATGAAAGAAATCGCTTCTTTTGTTGGTTTTCGCCCCAATAGTTGAAGTCGTCTCACCGTTTGTGTTGTCTTATTTCATCTCCTGCCACATCAGTTATTCCAAGAAAATCTCCCGGGTCTTCCTCTGAATTGTATTGATGCACAAATAATGAGAAATTACACCTCGGCAGCTCGACTGATGTGTCACCGTCTGCATGAAGGTCATGGTGGCTCATCAGGGGTTTGATGTATGAATGCCCTCACAAGGAAGACGCTGTGGGAATGACACAAATCAGGATTTTAATTTGAAAACGTTTTCTAGCAGGTCTTTCTTTTTCTTCTTCTCGTTTTCACCATATCTGTCGGTTGTTTCTTCACGTTGAAGCAAATGGCACAAGGGTGACTACACGCAGTCCAGACTGCTGCTGGAGCTGAGTCTTGCCCCCACTCATTCTGTGTCAACAGAGGAAGTTATGCATCTTCCATTTCCTCTTTTCAGTCATGAGTTTCTGTAACATTTGACAGCCCTCCCTTGCTCTCGACCACCAGCCTCACAGCCCACGCCGCCCAAGGGTTAACCAGCCGGCAGGTGGCCGTGACTCCTTTTCTTGTAAAGCTTTAAAAAAAGCAATGAAGAGAAATAGTAAACAGAAAACCATGAGAAAAAAAAAGAGCTACAGGCTGAAGGAGTGACAGTGATTCAGCGCTTCTAGTAACAGTGCAATTGTTTCTGTACACAGTGAGCGGGCGGTTATCATAAATAGGTACAGAGAGACAACACTTCAAGGAAAGAGAATAAACACCCAAACATGAGCCGGGAGTCACCACCGCTGAATGTGACCCCTTTCGGCTGCGTCAATCGGAGGGGTAACTCCGGCAGCTGGTGAAGGCTTGGATTCATAAGGAGCCTAATGTCCGCCATTTTGGGATTAAAAAAAAAATGGTCACGAAACGTTTCAACAAAGAAGACTCCATCCAGAGGACCAGACTCGACCTTGTTCGAGTCAGCTGTAAGATAAAAAAAAAAAATTAAAGACCTAAGATTCCTTGAAGGAGTGCATGTCACTCGCCTCTGTTCATGGCAAAGTTTTAATGCGCTATCTGCTATTTGTCATACGCAGGTCAACACAAGGTCAACAACACAATGAAATGTTCAGAATGAGAAGAACCGATTCGACTTGCTAAAAGCAAACGAGAAATACTAAAGCATGCAATAAGGGTGCAAAATAAAGTACCAATAGGTGAAAAAGAAATGTAACATTTCAAGGATTCAAGGTTCTTTATTGTCATTTGCATCATATGTGGTACATGAGGTGGAATTAAATTGTGTACACATAGTTCCAGTTACATCCAACAAAAGCAAAACATATAAAGTGTAAAAAGAAGCAGTAAATAAGGATCTAAGATAACAACCAAGATATACGCTAAACAAACGCCAAACGGTACGCTAAAAGATCTAAGTTGTATGCAAATCCAGGGCTGTTCAAAAAAACTGCTCAGGGGGCCGGACATCCAGCGATAGTCATTATGTAAATAAACCAAAGTTTATAATCTGTTATTACCTGTTAAATTTGTTATTTTATTGCATTGAATCATAAATGCAAAAAAAAATAAAAAATCCAAACCCCGAACAAAAGAAAAAAAATATTTTTTTTATGAAGTGGGCTGGATTGAAGTCATCATTTGCTAATCATAACATTTACAAGGTCCAAAAGAAATATAGTAAACAACAACATGGTAGAATATAACGGTGCAAGTAGGATGAATTCGTATAAATAAGTATTTCACAGGTTGTAATATAAGCTTTAATACACCTTACCTATATCTATATCTATATCTATCTATAT
>JARVGQ010001306.1:15381449-15392138 GCA_031762355.1 Hypsolebias martinsi | reverse complement strand
GAGGATCAGACCGCCAGGGTCCCCGCCCTCGGCCACCACCCATCCCACATTGCACCCGACCCCTTTGGCCCCTCCCATAGGTGGTGAGCCCATGGGAAGGGGGACCCATGTCTCCTCTTCGGGCTGTGCCTGGCCGGGCTCCATGGGTAAAAGCCCGGCCACCAGGCGCTCGCCAGCGTGCCCCAACTCCGGGCCTAGCTCTAGAGTGGGGCCCCGGTGACCCACGTCCGGGCGAGAGAACACTGAATCCATTATTTGTCCTCATCATAGGGGTCTTTGGAGACACCAAGACCACATTAACAAAATTATTCTGTCTATGAACTGTTTTTATTTGGTGTAATAATTTAATCCCCCCAACCCAGTTAACAAAAATCCCAAATTCTGTTTTGAGAAGGAATAATCAATCAATCAATCAATCCATCCATCCATCCATCTGTGGTAATGTTGCTTTTTGTGTTTATGTTAAACTTGCTGATTGTCTGTTCACTTTTTTTTTTTTGAGGCTGCCACCTGTGACGCGACCAGAGACATTGACAGCCCGCGCAGGTGTTCCCCATCAGCCAAAATGACATGGAAGCCAAGAATGGGGAATAAAAAGCGCGGGACAATGAAAGAAGGGCGCGACAGGAGTGCGACAGGACCGCTGGAACGGCGGACGCGCACAGCCACCGCCAAGGGGCGGGAGGTGTGTCGGCAAGGGAGTGCAATGGCCAGTGAGCAACCACCACCGAGGGGCAACAGCCGGGGACAAGCCGAACAAGCACAGCAGCAGAACTGAAGGCACTGTGATTTGGAGCAGAGGCGAGTGGGGGGAGGACACACACAAGAAGCCAGCTACGCCGGTCGGCACAGTGGATCATGTCCTGCTGGAGTGTGCAGTCGTCCGGGTCTGGTGTTGAGGGTAGAGGATCGAGCGTTGGAGATAGCTGGAGGTCGCGGTCGCCATGGGACGCCGGACTCACGGAGGTACAAGCACTGGGTGAGGTCAAGACCATGGAGGGACACCGGACTCTGGACAGAGTGCCGGGAGCTCACTAAAGGTCGAGACTCTGGACCAACTGGAAGTGCCATGCAAGGGCGAGAGGACAACGCCCCGCAGTTAAGATTGCTTCTTTCCCTCAGACTGTTTTAACCGTGTTGCCTTTTAATCTGTTATTTTATAGACTGCTCTTAATGACTGGTTTTTAACATTTGGACTGCTTGCAGCAATATTCCTGGGTGCCAATAAATGATTGTAAATCTCTACTGGCTGGCTTTGTGAAACACTGCTCACCCCTGCGATACGGACCTGAACTTATTCCTAGTCTAACTAGGTGGCGTTGCTGATTTTTCTGTCTGGTTTGGAAACAAACATAGTACCGCTCAGCAGCCGACACATCCATCCATCCATCATCTTTACCCAAAAATTCCTTTTCTGGTCACGGGGATCACTGGTGCCCATGTTCAGCCTGGACAGGTCTCCAGTCCATCACAGGGACACAAAGACAAACGAGACAAACAATCATTCACTCTCTCACCTAGGGACAATTTAGAGTTACCAATCAGCTTAACATGCATATTTCCGGTCTGTGGGAAGAAACCAGAGTACTGTACCTGGAGAAAACCATGCACAGAGAGAACAAACTCCACCCAAAAAAGGACACAGGATTTCTTCAATCTGAAGAGCCACCAACAAACTGAATCTCACAAACAGCACACTCCCAGTTTGTGTTTGTGGGATTCAAGTTTGTTTGGTGGCAGTCCTTTGGATAAGGACAAAACATCTCAGCAAAAAAACAAAACAAAACAAAAAAAAAAAAATGTAAAGATGACCTGACTGAACATTGTTAAGGGTGCTAACTAATCTTTAAAACTTTGGAATGCAAGGCAGCAGGTGATATGATTCATTCAAGGAATCCTTTCATTCCCTTAGTTGTATTCAGTTCAAGCGAGATTGATAAAGAGCTGATTACCAGTGGAGCAAGTAGAAGCAGCTCAGATCACTTAGAAGTATGAGTACTCATCTATCAAATCGTCCACATTTTGTACCTTATCAGATTTAGTGACACTGCCTAAATCTTTTTGCACAGTCCTGAAAGCTACATACCCATCATGTGATAATTAAAGGATATTCCTACCTGTTGCAGAGTGTCTGGGGCAGGGGCCACAGTCGGAGCAGGAACAGGAGCAGAGCCTGGGCATAGAGGGTACCGAGAAGGCCCACCTGCAGGAGCCACTTTGGGTCCAGGGGGTGGTACAGGAAAAGGCGGCGGGGCCGGTAGGGGCTTTGGCGGTGGTGGTACAAGTATGGAATAGGGTTTCTGGTATCCAGCAGGGGAGAAGTAAGGAGGTGGAGTCGGCACTCCGTTCACTGCAGGAGGCTGGGTGAAGCCTGGGGAACAGGAGCAGAACACATCAAGACCCACTGCTGCACTTTATTCATAGGTTTGTGCTCATGTTTATTTATTGTCAATCACAGCAAATCGTCTAGATCCAATCAAAACATGAAACGCATCATTAGGATAAAGGTTTTAAAAGTGAAGTACAGCTCAGTTGTGTTGTACCTTGTTGTGCTGGCATCACGGAGCCCATTTGATTAAGGTGGTTAGAATACTCAGTACGAACCTAGAAGGAAAAGAAACATTTTGTGTTAAACGATTGGAGGACAAATTAAAACCAATATAAACATTTCACTTCATCTTAAAAGGAATTTATTACAGTTAGAACTTTTAGGAACATCAGCACCTCCGAGGAGCAACACCTTTCCTTTGAACTTTAAGCTTCAAGTTGTATTTTTGCAGATGGTGTTCGCAGAAAACTCCTGTGGTTTCAGGCAGAACGATAAAGATTCTAACACCACCTATACTTTTGTGACCCAAGTATGCAAAATATTATCTCAGTGGAACATCTGCAGAAGCCACAAGAAAGTATGATAGGTTTGTTTTTTAGTTTTCATTGTGCGCCACGTTGTCTGCAGTAATTTTTTTCACCCCACTGATCATTCTTTGCCATTTTTTGCTGACATGGTCACATTATCTGACACACCCTGCCTGACAGTGAGCTGATGATGCAAATTTGTTTTCCATTTATTTGCAGATCGTACCAATATCATCATGCTCGTGTTTTGGAATTAACATATTTGTCATACATTTCTCTCACCATTGCTCAGAAACAGAATCAAAGGTTCACTTATTATGGAAAAATCTATCAATTTTACCCTGCTAGATAGAACAATGCTACCCCTGAGCTAAGACATGGGAAAAAATCATATTTGTTACTTGTGAATATTTTGTGTTAATCCCAGTATTTAATTTTTCCAGTAGACTGCTTTAAGATTTGATACTTTTATACATCCTGAGTAAAGAGTTTGCTCCAGTCTGTAATGTTTTCAAACATCTCTGATCCGTTCACGATCCTGAAACCTGGACTGAGAACCAGTGAACTCCTCCCATCAGGGAAGTCAATAAATTATTTGATTATCACTTTATTAAGCTGGAATTTTCATATCCTGCTGTGTTTTTGGATCTTACATACTCAGGGAACGTTATTTGTACTGGTAATACAAGAAGAGAGACGGTGACAGTTTTATTTCAGTTAAATTTAATCACGTTTATATTAGTCAACATTGTGATTCAGTTCAATTCAATTCAAAAATACTTTATTAATCCCAAAAGGAAATTAAATGTTGTTGTCAAGTCAAGTCAACTTTATTTATAGAGCACAGTTAAAACAGATAAACTGTTATTTGTAACATATATAAACTGTTAGTTGTAACTCATTATCCTCATTTCATTAAGATATGCTATAGATACTGACGGCTGTAGGCAGGAAGGTCTGTATAGCGGATCCAAAGAAACTGGCCGCAGAAGCCGTCCGATCCGTCCACCTAGATTCGGCTGGCCTCTTGGTTCACCCGGGCTGCAGGACCACCCGAATGCTGGGCTGAACTCTTTCCAGAGCAATGGCCACTCCTTCCAGCAGCCTTGTTGCTGCAGACAGCCAGCTGGGAGACGATCCCAATCTTTCTGCTGTCATGAGCCGCGTTTCCTGCCAGTTCCAGGATCCCAATGGTCAGACACTCAAGCACAGCTGGCAGGGAGATGGGAATGCATCCACGGCGCCTCCTTTTCAACTCATTTGAGAATTGGGGCAGTAGTTGAAGTATTTTTTGAGCTTTTGAGATGTTAATCAGCTACTCCTGGTTGTAGAAAACCACCTTGTTGTTACGGTTACGCATCATAACAAATGCCCAAAACTAAAAAAGTTTCAGTAAAAAAACCTTTCAGCTGCACAGCATTCAATACCAGAGGAAACAATCATAAAAAAGGCGATTAACGTCCAGAAAAAGAGGAATTAAAAGTTTCCAAAAGCAAAACCTCAGAATGAATGTAACAGAGCTACTCCAACATGCAGCCACCTGGAGCAGCACAATTCTAGAACATAGATCAAAACTATTCAGAAATAATTTATCCAGTTTTGAAACATAGTCGCAGAAAACAACTCACCGTCTGAAGAAGATTCTCACACAAGGTTTTTGCTGCTGCGAGTCCATCTGGTTTAGAATGACTAGAAAAGCAAAACAACATTTAGGTCTACAGAAAGTGGAAAAATACACCAATTTATTTCACAATTATCGCCTCTAATTTGCCAACTTTTTTCTTGAATTCAAAAACGCCAGCGCCCACCTAATGTAAATATACATGGGTTCAAAGGCCTCTCGTCCGGATGCGGGTTCCAAACAGCCTGATCCTTTTCCTCGGAGGAAAACTTTGGCCCCAGTCTCAGCCTGAATGTGCTGCAGATATGAACAGCCGGGGCCCTCGACGCGCTCTTTGACCACAAAGCCTGGCATGTTGTGCTCCAGGCCCACAAAGATCTTATCCTGAACAAAATGCATCTGAAAAGTGACACACAAAACAATAAATCAGGTGATGGTGTTTTATTCATTAATGGCAGCACATTTTTTTTAAATTAGATGCAATACTCATTAATAAAGTGTAAACTTTATAACAACAAGAGCATCTGTATTAGCAAAATGAGATTTAAAACAGAATACACTTCATGGTCAGTTGTTTGAAATAATAGCAATGTCTTTACAAATGTGTGTAAAGCTCAAAATCCTTAGAATAGATTTTATTTCTATGTACTGTATTGGGAAAATTGTGCATTATATTCTTCAAGCCATGAAGAAAAATGTATAATAAAATTTAACCACTTTACAGAAAATGAACATTGGGCTGTTCAAAAACATTGTGTTGGCATTTTGATTTACAAACTCATATTTATAAACTGAAAAGTTTTTAGGATGTATCATTCTTGTGAATCAATACTTAGTTGTATAATCACATTCTGAGAACTGCTTCACATCTGTGTTGCATGGAGTCAACCAACTTCTGGCAGCTGTGAACTGATATTCCACTGCAGGATGATTTGACAACATTCCACAATTCCTCTGCATTTCTTGGTTTGGCCTCAGAAACAGCATTTTTGGTGTCACCCCACAAGGTTTCAATCGGATTAAGGTCCAGGGATTGAGCTGGCCATGCCAAAACTTTGTTGGTTTAGAACAAAGGTGCTGCTCGCTTACTGGAGTGTTTGGGGTCGTTGTCTTGTTCAAACATCCATTCCAAGAGCATTTCCTCTTCTGAACAAAGTAACATGATCTCTTCAAGTACAGTATTCTGATTATGGAAACTGATCCATGATCCCTTGTATGTGATTAAAGGCCCAACACCACAATAAGAGAAGCATCCCCATGATGCTTGAAGCACCATGCTTCAGTGTCTTCAGGGTGTACTGTGGCTTGAAATCAGTGATTAGGGGTCAGCTGACAAACGGTGGCCCATGTAGCCAAAAAAAATACAATCTTACATTCATCAGCCCACAAAATTAATCATTTCTTTATAGGCCAATTGATGTGTTCTTTGGCAAATAATTTCTTCAGCACATATTTTTTTTAACAGTGAGACTTTGCGGGAACTTCTTAATGATAGATTAGCTTCGCTCAGGCGTCTTCTAATTGTCAGTACCAACCGTTAACTTCTGTCTGACCTTCTTAGTTCCCTCTGGGGCTGATCATTGGCTGACATTCTAGATTTTCTTTGATCCATACAAAAGGTATTCTTTTTTTTCTTCTTCCATGTCTCTCTGGATTTGCTTTCCATTTTAAAGCATTGTGATCACTGATCACTTTTTTATGCGTTTCCCCCTCTCCAGTATATGTTTTATCAAAGCATGCTGTTCTTCAGAACAATGCCTGAAACGACACATTTTTGTCAGATTTTCAAAGAGAAATGCATGCACAGCATGGCTTCATCCATAAATGTAGGCCAGCTGATTGACACCTGCTTCCTCACAGAAAAAAACGACCTCAGTAATTGAACTCCACACTGCTATTATTTGGAACATGCCTCTTTCAATCTATTATTCAATTACCGGTACACAAACTCAGGAACATGAATAGAATCAATGTTGGTTCTGTTGGTTTTCTATAACTCTACTACACCTTCTAGTAAATTATTTGCCATGTGGTAAAATGATTACTACCAAAAACTGTGATTGATCTGGCTAGTCTAGTTGGACCGCTACTATTTTGAACACACCTGCGTGTTTTAGGGGAAAAACATTTTCAGTCAATGCTTGAGTGTAAATCTGTACCAAACCTTACCCCTGACTGAAAGTGAGGCTTCTGGTTGGTAACAGCGGGTAAGGAGGATGGAGTTGGGTTTTGCGGATTGCAGATTGTGACTGGAGCCCCACTTGGGGAGAATGAAGGTGATGATGATGATGATGATGATGAGACGGAGGCAGCTGCAGCCTTCACAACACCATTGGCGATGATCTCTTTGATTTTATTTACTGCTTCTAGAGAAGGAGGGATAAAGAGATTGGCAGTCAAATCCTAATCTGCATGTAAGAAATATTCACAATAAATTGAAGTTTGTAAAAGTACTGACTGTCGACGAGCTCTCTTGTCTGTCCTTGGATGTGCAAATACAGCGGTCGTTCACTGTGGGAGCAGAAACAAGGTCATATTAACAGTGTCTATAGGTTTTATGGTCAACTGCTAAAAATATTAAACAAGAAATCTAAAAAAACTAAGTCTGGTCCCCTGGACGTTCAAAAAACAAAACAAAAAAAGTAGAAACGTTTTGGCTTTCGTCCAAAAAAAAGACTTCCTCAGACTGAGGAAGTCTTTCGGACGAAAGACGAAACGTTTCTACTTTTTTGTTTTGCTTTTTGAACGTCCAGGGGACCAGACTTAGCTTTTTTAGATTTTTCTACCAGGATTATTGAGCATGCATCAGGGTATAAAACAAGAAAAGTCACCCATGATTTGCTTTGCTCTTTTGCTCTGCTGTCATGTAACACCCTCTTGTTGAAACCGCCGCTTCGCTCACTTTACTGATCTGTAGATAAAACACAATACATCCTAAACCATCCACTCACTTCTATAAACTCTAAATATTCATGCTGCTGCTGACCTCGTCCTGTATTTGCCCACGTGTCAGAAGATTTCGACAATTTAAAGGGACATCGTTGATCTCAACTTCAGCTATCACCAGGTTGTCTTTAGGTTTTGGCACTGCTGAAGGTTTTTTCACAGTGGTAACCGGAGGCTGAAAGGATAAGGTAAAGTTACGGTAAACTAAAAGTTATTAGTGTAAACACAATTCTAGAAAAATTGTTTGTAAGTATGGTCAAATGGATTTTACTTTTTTTGGTGAAATTGTATGTGGGAAGAAGTTAGTACAGGTGTTAAGTTTGATTTATGTGTCTGTAAAAAAGAAAATATACACGCAGCACGCATCATTGTGAGAATTATGATTTGTATAACTTAAAAAGAAAACTAAAGTTACTGCAGCCAAAACTAAGTTTTTCTGATTAAATTGTGAGCTAAAAGTAGTACCCCATGTTTACATTGCACCTACACGTGTCATCCATGTGTATAAGTAGTGCTGAAATAATGCATGTATGACTACAACATTATACCTCCTGATAAGATACCTTTAAATTAAGTAGTATTTAATTAGGGTTACATTTTGCCTTGGAGGAATAGAGGTAGCCTGGGATCCATTTATCTGCAGTCTGACCAGAATCTGTCCTGATTCTCAATATAGGACCTCCTACTAAAATGACATGACTCCACACAAGCGGCAGTTGTAGTAAGCTGGACATCTTAGAGCAGAAAAAAAGATCACTTCAGCTACCGACTGATTAAAGATAATTAAATGCCATCATTGGGAATGCTCTGAAAATGAATCTTTTTTTGGGCTGAATGTTTTAATTAACTGTTGATCAAAAAACTTCTAAATAAAAAATGTCTGCTTTATCAGGATTTTATTAACCAAAATAGACTGAACATAATCAGGTAAGTTTATTTTGGTTAAGTTTGTCCTGACCGGTTTCAGAACTGACTGGACCATGCTGTGGTCTCTTAAGTTTTAACACTCTGCCAACCACAGAAGAACAGCCTGAGCAGCTTTATGTTAATCATATTCACCTAAATAAATGGAGCTGATGTTACATCTACAGTAAAGCTGTGTAAAACAGTCATCAGTTCACTGTTTCATTATGGTGAATTTTTAAAGGTTAAAATCTTCAGTGTTTGCTATGAAACGGAAAACTGTGACGTTAATCATTGTATTTTATTTCTACCATATCATTCCGGTTAGGTAATTAAGCTAACTCTACAAAATGCAACTCAAATTGATATGAACTGTAATAATGTCAAACCAAAACCATAGTTCAGATGTATTTTTACAGAAACTGCAGCAGACCTACTACAGTATTGTCCTGTTTGTTGTTCAGTTCAGCCCCACTGTGTGTTGTGGCTGCATGTGTATGTGGGTAATTCACATTCACAATAACAAAAAAACCCTTTTAGGTTACTGTACTGTGTCCATATCCAGCAGTCACTGTGCGAAAGGCGGGGCTGCACAGGTTGCAAGTCCATCACAGGAAGACATAGAGACAAACGAGACAAACAACTACTCACTCTCTCTCACTCACACCTAGGGACAATTTAGAGTTACCAGCCTAACATGTATGTTTTTAGTCTGTGGGAGGAAACATGTTTTAGCTGGAGAAAATCCATGCATGCACAGAGAGGACTTGCAAACTCCACCCCGGAATTTGATCCGGCGACCTTCTTGCTGAGAGGCAACAGCTCTACAAACTACGCCACCGTGCTGCCCTAGCGCACTACATCTTTACAAAGCTAATTTGAATAAATCATTCAGTGGAGCCCAATCAGTGCTTCAGACCACAACAGTTCATCAACAGGACACATGGAGGTAATGATGAGTTGGAGTGTCCGCTTCCTTACGTGACTGCATACAGGTGGAACTGAACCTCAGACAATGATCGGTGGAGGACAAATACTCTAACCACTGAGCCACAGCCTCCCCAAGCAAGTCTGAACAGGGCAGTCTCAGTCTTTCACAAACATCTGTACAAAAACTGCTCAGTTTATGGATTTTGGAGCAAAAATTAACCGCCATACAATTAGAAATACAGCTCTGAAGGCCACCACATCAGATCACTTTTTAAACCATTCTTTCTGAGAGAGAAAACACAGTTTATAACCTTCTCCAGAGGTGGTCCTCCTGGGGCGTTTATTTGTGAGGGATGGAGTTTGCCTTTGGCCACCAACATAGCGTTAATCTTGGCAGCCACTGCAGCTGCAGCATCCAGAGCCCCGGTGGGGGCACCCTTGGCCTGCCCCATCCCACCCGAGCCAGAAGGCTGGTCCCATTTGCTGGGGCGCCTAAGAAGACAGAAAAACTGGAGGGTTATTAAATTAGAAAAGAAAGGGAGCCCAAACGTTCCGTTAAATTAAAGTATCTTCTGTTGCAAACTGATAAAGTTGTAATTGACAGCTAATCATAAATCATCCTTATAAATAAAAACACATCTAAAGTCGTTTTCATGTCCTTCCAAGTGTCAGTGCAGGATATCTAAAAAGGCTAAGTCTGGTCCTCTGGACATGTCCAGAGGACCAGACTTAGCTTTTTTAGCTTTTAGCTTTTTTAGATTTTTCTACCTGGATTATTGAGCATGCATCAGGGTGTCAGTGCAGGATACATAACATAAACCAGAACAGAGGCCGCACTGTTATGAACATAAAGCCGGACGGCTATCATAACATTAGCAAGCTAGCCGGCTAACTGAATGCCTTTGGGCTACGTGTCAAAAAAACACACAAAAATCTATCAACGGTGTGACCCCTACCCGAAGTTTTGTGCTCCACAATATGACATTAATAATCAAACGACAAAAAAAATCTTGTTTTAACACAAAAACTAAATGCTGATAAATTCTCCAGACTTCCTCACAGCTTCAACTGTAAGCTTCGCCAGTAGCTCGCTAGCTACAGCGCATTTTCCCATTTCCGCTTCCGGTTTGGTGTTGTGCCCAAAAAAAAAAAAACAAAAAAAAAAAAAAAAACACTTTTGCCGCAGCCGGGAAGAGCATAGATATCATATAAAAGTGTTTATATGATATCTATGTGAAGAGGACTTCGTTCGTGGGAAGGAAAGCATGACTGAAATATTTAATAATAATAATAATAATAATAACAATAATAATAATAATAATAATAATAAGAAGAAGAAGAAGAAGAAGAAGAATATTAAGAATCTGTTGGAATCCTGGCAAAAACCAATGCTGTCATGTTCTTGTTCTTGATTTTCTACATCTGCCTTATAA
>JARVGQ010001306.1:15341413-15357724 GCA_031762355.1 Hypsolebias martinsi | reverse complement strand
AATAAAAAAAAAAAAAAAAATATATATATATATATATATATATATATATATATATATGTATGCCTCTTTTATGATTGCCTTTTGTTGTCATCATTCTTTGTTGAAAACAGGTCTCTCTTGTAAATGAGTCCTCGTGGCTCAATGGGATTAACCTGCGTAAATAAAGGTTGAATGAATTTCACTGATCACATCAACTCTGTGGATAAATATATCAATTTCACACGAGAAGATGTAAAAAATGGCAGGCTGGCTTTCTTGGACTGTGAGGTTGCAGTCTTTGATGAAGAATATTTGCAAAGTGATGTATATTGCAAACCCCCACACACTGACCAGTACTTGTGGTTTGACTCCCATCACCCATGGAGCACAAGTTAGGAGTCATCAGGACTCTGCACCACAGAGCTGAAAGCATCACCACCTAACTCAAGAGCCATGAAGAAGGAAATAGCCCACACAAGACAGGCCGTCGAGAAATGTGGATATCCTAACCTGGCCTTCCTGAAAGCAGACAAAACCCAAACTAGACTCCAGCCAGTCATCAAGTGAAAAAGACCCCAAACCCAGACCTAGACCAGTGGTCAGTTTGTATGTTGTGGGAGTTTCAGAGAAACCAACACATTTTTTCCCCCAAACACAACATTTTAGTGGTTTTCAAACAACTGAACTACATTACGGCAACGACTGGATCATCCTAAAGATTTGGCCCCCTATGTTGTTAAGTGTCATGAGGACTGTTGTCTGCAGTGGTTAATTTGAGCCAGATCCTGCCAGAACAAGATCCAGGAACTCTCTCATTTTGACCTGCTGTGTTCCGGCAACTCTTTGCTCGGATCTATTAACTCAAATCTCCGCCCTTAAATGTCCAAAGACAATGCACATTTTTTTTTGATTATTTATTTATTTTTTAAAATGATAGGTGACGTTGCCCTTAGCCCAGCGGACCCAGCCTGTGGAGTGGATGTTCCAGCCGCAGCATGTGTGGTGCACCAGCTCGCTCAAACGCTCCTATTGGGGGGGGGGGGTGAGGATGGTGGGACAGATGGTCACATTTACGCATGTAGGTGCTGCGCAGAGTCCTTCTCTCCTCCTCCGCTCCTCCTTCTCTCCTAATATTGTCCCTACTCAGTGGGGCTGCGCACCGAAAAACACCCCCTCTCTACTCCTCTCATACCCCAAAACAGAAACAATCAAATGCCCTGTGGACAGAGCAAGTCATGCACAGCATCTCCAAACAGCTCTACACAGCACGCACAACATCAGCAGGTGTCTGAACTCCTACTACATTTCAGACTTATTAAATAAAAAAGCTTTCTGTAAAAAATAAATTAAAAAAGGCCAAAAGGATGGCCCGGCACAGAGCAATATCTTCAGGCCAAGACTCAGAGGTCTACATTCATATGCAGGCCAGCAGTCACTATTTCAGAAATGAAGATGTGCACATCAGAGGAACGGTGGTTTAGGAGAAGCTGCAGAGACTTCTTTTGCAATGAGATTGGTTGGTTCGTGTTCATCTGTCACTCTTACAATACTTTGATTGCAAATACAGTATCACTGAGCCCTCTGCGAATAATAAGTGGCCATCAGGGCATTTACAATCAGTCATTAGGCTGATGGTCTTCCTTTTGCATGTGAACAACTAGTTTTGGCTGTCCCCAGCAAACTGATTGATATGAAGGTGTTGTTAATTAGACTGAGTTGCTTGCAGTTCCTCAGACTGAAGAAACCTTTTGAAGAAAAGACTAAACATTTCAAGCTTGTCTTCTTTCTAGTTATATTTATGCATCAGAACATAATATCTGCTAAGTTTCAAGTCCATCACAGGGCCACATAGAGACAATTAAGACTAACGACCACTCACACTCATTCTTATAGGGACAATTTAGAGTTTCCAATTAACCTAGCATGCATGTTTTTTCAGCTGTGGGAGGAAAGTGGTATAAAAGCTCATGGGTGCACAGGCAGAACATGGAAACTCCACCCAGAAAAGCCCCAGGTCTGGAGACAATCCCGCAACCTCCTTTATAAGAGGTGACAGCTCTAACCACTGTGTTACTCAAACTGTTTTGTCATTTATGCTGTTCAAAAAAACACTGTGAAGAAACTAGCTCTGCTTTTTAAAATGCTTCATCTCTTTTGCTACCGAGTCCCATGACTGCTCTGCCATTAGCTAACTGATCTGGTTGGTACTGATTAGGCAGTATATTGATTTGTCAACAACATGAAAAGCAAATGACTGAGCACACATCCTTGAGGGCCCCCTGCTCAGTTTGGTAGATCATGATGACAAAAGAATGAAAGTGAGGATGAAAGTGTTAAAAAACTGATGACCAGTTGACAAACACAACCCAGACATTGCTGTTTTTTAATTCACATGGGATAAGATGGTGTATATTACCTGTGCAGATCAAGCATTACCTGTGGACCAGTTACCATGGTGTGTAAATTGTAGTGGGTCTAACTAAAGTAGGAAGCTATTTTTTATGTGCCCTATGGCTAGCTGGTAAAATCACTTCTGTGTCACCGATCAGTTGTCACTCATGCAAGTTGTTGTTTGTTTTGTATTTGCCCAGGGAGACACAGTTTTGTACTGTGCTTGTACAAGTCTACTTCAGTCATGATGCAACTCTGCATTGGAAAAGCATTGGAACACAAACACACGTTTAGAAAAAAAAATATGTATTTAGTTGTCAGTGTGCAAAACAATGTAAAATACAAACTTACTTGTATATCTAAACATAATCAATGCTCATAAATTATTGGTTCAAAATACAGCTTTACTTGTAAGATGGTTTTTTTTTAAAGCTAATTAAACAAGTATGAAAAAATCTTTAAGTCTGAAGCTACACCAACACCAGGCTTCTGAATTGAGCTTGCCAAAATTAAAACACCTTCATAAACCATTGCTGGAAATGTATGTAGTGTGTTACTTTTTTAAAAACAATAACATAGAACCATTAGAACATTTAGATGTACATGTGATTTTTGTTTGAATACACATCAATAGGATTTCATCTTTGCTTTTTGCTAATATAAAGTAGCAAAACAAAACTGCAAATAATAATTGTTGTTGGGACTGGAAGATTCCAGCTATCACTGTTTTCTTGGTTTTTGGTTGTAGGGTTAGTTCTTGGACCATAGGGCAAGGGGAGCAGCCTGAATCCAATGGTCAATAGCTGGCAGGTTCAGGGATTGTCCATCTCTTTTTGTGTAGTTTTAGCCATGCTCCCAGTTTTTCCATTCTGTTTTAGATGACTGATGATTAAAATATCTTCTTTAAATGCATTATTTTCTGGGCTTCATATGTTGTATTATTTATTCCTGGGCATGAGGACCATAACAAACCTTTTACATTCAGAAGGGTTAGGAGTCTACCATAATTGTTCCAAATGAAATATAGACTTCTTTTGTACAAAATGTGATGTTTACACTGATCAATAGAGAACTTCTAATGAGATCCATTTTATCCCTGTTCACTGTCCTTTAGATCATTTTGATAGCTATTCCAGGCTGCAGTTAATCTTGATTCAAGTGTCTTTGGTACCTTCCTATTGCTTTGAGTTGACCTGCATTAAAGCGCTTATGTGAAAATGGCAACTTCGATCCCTTTATGCTGCTTTTGATGCTTTTCAACCCACCTCCAGCTATACAGCACACTTCCACACAAGACTATCTTTACAAAATATAAAGAAGAGCAAGCACAGCAGAGGGAGCGTGCATTAGGGAGGATAATGTGTGTCCACGAGTTTTTGTGCTCAATTCATTGTCCTTTAAGTGGGCCAAGTGCAATGGTTAAAGTGAGGAGCCAAGTAGCTACTTTCATTTCCCATAACATCATGTTCTCTACCTTTTCTTGTGTATTTTGTGGTTCATAGATTACAAACATAATTTGTTTTTCATCCCTCTTACAAGATGTAACTAAGCATCAAACACACTAGAATTGAGATTGAGAACCCAGAGAATATGAACTGAGGGAAAACAGGACTCGAACTCTTAAAAAGCAAAAGGTGATCATTTACAGGTATAGTGCAAATATAGATATGTACACAACAGTGACCTGGGAAACCTGGGGATGGAGGAGAAAGGTCATTATCTTTGAGGAGAGGAGATGTTAAGTGATCTGATGTCTTTTCTTACAAGAGGGTGAGCAAGTAGAGACATTGAGAGGACGGCAGAGGATTTCCAGTGAGGATCAGTCCAGGCTTGCTAAACGCAGCAGATGGAATGAGTTCACAGGGGACAAGTGGCTGGATGGTAGAGGAGCAGCTGTAAGGAAGTCCACGTAAGATTCATATGCATGTTCAGGCGTTTAGGACTCAGGTATGTTGGAGAATGGTCCAGGGGTGCAGACTCAAGAAACAAGTTTCTGAAAGACCCTTAGGTAGGGCTGGGTGATACGGACCAATATTAATATCTTAATCTAAACTAGATTAGACTTAAAAGGCAGAGGACTAGTTTCTGTTTGTGAAGTGGTTAAAATGGTGTAAGGTGAGCTAAGTTTATCGTGATGTAGGGTCACCAGAAAGGCATTGAAAAGCTCTGTCCTACCAGGATGTAGATGATCAGGAGTGGTTCCGACAGCTGCTAAATGATACCAGCATGGCCTGAGATGTTACGGTGACTGAGAGGTTGAAGTTTCCTCAAAGTTCACCTTGGAGGGACTAAGGTCCGGCCACTGGCTCTATGCAGTGTGATTCTGGTTGTCTGGCAGACAGCTCTCGGGTCAAGGCCAGCCTGTCTGGTCAGGAGCTGATTCTGTATCTTTCGTCCCGTCTCTCTCGAGATGTCTGCAGAAAGGATCTTCTCTCCTCTCTGAGATCAAGTGCAGAAGTGTGTCTCTGGAGTTTTTCTGAAGTCCAGAGAAGTGTGTAGGCTTTGGAGCATCTCCAAAGCGTGTTTCGTTTCTTCCAAAAGTGCTCTGTGAAGTGTGTCTCAAAAGACGTTTCTCTCTAAAAGTTTCAGTGCAGAAGCTGCTTCTTCTCTCTCTCGTCTCTGCTCAAAAGATGAAGTTGTCTCCCTAAAGTGAAACTTAACTGTGTGTAAAGCAGATAAGACGGCTTCACCCCGGGAGGAGGTGTGGTTTTAACTTTTGCTTGTTTTTATAAAGCCATTTGATGTTCAGTTAACTTGTCATGCATAATTTTCACCATATCAGATTATTATTTTTAAAATAAATACATAAAATTCAACTGAATTTGTGATTATTTTGGCATATCTGTGTGTATTACTAAATTGATACCCTTTAAACATGAGAAAATAACTCACTACATTATTTTGGGGTAAATAGAGACTGATTTTTCCTCTCTAAGGAGAGGTGGTGCCCACACAATGAGGTTATTTGCATATTACATGCATATTTTATGAGCTTAACTCATAACTGATAATTAACAGTATATTTACAGCCCCATTTCCTCTACAAATATTAAACAAGAATAAACAGATATTCTTTCCTTGTTCCAGAATGATGTACAGTATTCTACATCAGGAAAAATCTGTTAATGCTTCAGCTTTTATAATTTACTGTTTTTATATTGAGAATGCAAGACATTAAGAAAAGTCCATTTATTAATTTCCTTTCCCCACGTTTCCTTTTCCAATAGTCACTGTGTAAAAGCAGATTATACCCTTGACATGTTGCAGGTCCATCACAGGTCCACACAGAGACAAATGAGACAAACAACCTTCACACTGTCATACAGCCATGGGAACAATTTAGAGTTGCCAAATAACTTACTTAACATGTACATTTTGGTCTGTGGGAGGAAATCAGAGTACTCAGAGAAAACACACATAGGGAGAACATGAAAACTCTACTCAGAAAGGCCCCAGACCAGTGCCTGCAACCTCTGTGCCACCCTCCATAAAAGTCACTGATTTTTATTTTGTAGTTATTTATCTTACAAAAGGTCACAATGGTCCAGCCACTTACCCGTCAGAAAAACCTGCGGTCCTAAATCTGGTTCAGCAAATTTATAATTACTTTGTTTAGTAAATTATCCATCCATCCATTGTCTTTTACCTGCTTCTTCCATTTTTGGGTCATGGGGGTTGCCGGTGCCCATGTCCAGCAATTACTGTGTGAGGGGCAGGGTACACCCTGAACTGATCGCAAGTCCATCACCAGGCCACATAGAGACAAACAACCATTTACTCTCTCATTCACACCTAGAGACAGTTTAGAGTTAGCAATCAGTCTAACATGCATGTTTTTGGTCTGTGGGAGGAAACTGGAGTACCTGGAGAAAACCCATGCATGCATGGAGAGAACATGCAAACTCCACTCAGAAAGGTCCCCAAGCCAGGATTTGATCTGGCGACATTCTAGTTGAGAGGCAACAGCTCTACCAAATGCACCTCTGTGCCACTCTTTATTTATTTATTTATTTATTTATTTATTTATTTATTTATTCATTCATTTATTCATTTTGTCCTGTCTTTTGTCTTTTTTGTTGTTTAGTTTTAATAATACCTATCCTACCCAGTACAGTACAGTAGTTGGAAAAATATTCTTAATTTCTACTTGTCCATTATTAGGCTCTTCATGTTTGTAGGTCTGCATTATTGCAATTGATTGGTTTACTCTGAAATCAACTATCGTTTTCAAAAGATGAAAATATGAACTATTAAAACACGTATCTCTGTTTTTCTTCACAGTTTCTCTGACTGACCAGATGCATTTGCAAAATCATTTCTGCAACTTGAGAATACAGCTTCAGGCATTAGAAACCAAAAATCACAACTGGTAAGTTTATGACCATAAACAATTTTGTTGTTATTAAAGCGATTGTTAAAAACTTTTAATATGGGTTTATATACATAATAAACTTTTCCACAGACCTCCTTTGAAAAGGTCTGACTTTGAACTATAGCTTTAAGCAATGTGTTTATACTATTTTTGTAAAGTTTGTTTCATTATTGTTCTGTTTTATAATTTTTTTTCATTTTTAGATCATTTCTGCTAATATTTTCGTGTATTTTTGCCTTTTGTTCATTTTTTTTAAGACTGGCAGCAGTTGAAGCACGAAGGTCCCACTGCATGGATTAAAAATCAGACTCTGACCTCTAAATAAAGGGAACAGGACTGACAACAGACTCTGCCCTGTAATTCTTCCCTGCTCATCCTGGAAGCTCACCGTTTTTTAAACATGTGTCAGATAAGGAGGTCAACACACAACTCAAGATGAACCCCTATGTCATTTCTCACTTTAGGAGGGATCTCTTCCCACATTTTTATTTGTTGTAGATTTTTTTCATCCTCTTTTATCAATGAAGAGCATTTTTGTGTAATTTCAAAGTTAAATCAGCGGCTGAGTGTTTGTTGTCCTTTTCGCTCTTGGATTAGACTTTGGTTCAGGGAATGTTTCTGCTCCGTACGTCTTAAACGATTTGCTGTTGCATAATCTGGGTTCACTTTTAAATGCAGCTGGGCAAGGTAAATGCAAACACAACAAGCATATTGTTTCGTTGCCATGTAGATATGTAATAATGTAGCTGTTTTGAATTTTCAGTTTGTAAAGACTGATGATATAATATATGTTTATGAGTTCTTGTTAGACAATAGCACACGACTCATTTCAAAAATTCTCTTGCATGTTATGTTTACACTGCATTTGCATTTTTTGGGGGGAGATATTTTCAAAGTAGCATTTTATTATTATTTTTTGTTTAATCAACAATGCAGATTTAGTGGATTTAAATCCACAGAGGTTGTCACACTTTTCAATATTTTATTTTTTCAGCACTTCTTGGATTTTCTCCTTCTTCGGCTTGCATGTGATCTCTCACCTGAGCTCCAGTGAAGGCAGGATATTTTTAAGGTGATCTGTTGCCTTTTCCCTTCACAAAGATTACCAGAAAGGTTTGGTCTCCTATGAGACAAATTAAGTAATCTTTCCCTGTTTTCTTCCCTTGTTATTGTCTTTTGTCAGGTATTAAGGCATTGTTCAACCATAAAACTCACATGTCGTGAGGTGTATCCGGTCAGCGATGCTAAACATTACAGAATGTCAAAGTAGGTAAATAATCAAGTAAATAGCTTCCATACAGCAGTCAACACAGAGAACTAATACACAATGACTGCCAAAACGATGTGTAGACGCTTAGAGAAAAAAAGTGACATTGTTAAAGCAGTGACATGATGGAGTCAAAATTGCTGCTTTTTGTTAAATTGAGGGGTCAGGACAGAAGTGACCTTAATTTGACTTGTAAAAACAAAAGCAATTTATAAGTACATTTACAGGGAATAAAAATGAATAGTGTTTAAGAAAAGTCTTGCTAACTTTTGCTTTTGATTCTGTATTAAACATAGTTGCTGACTTTTTTATGTAAAACAAAATTAACATTTCACTTTATTCTTGTTTTTCTCATGCTCATTTGAAGGTGTTGTAAAACCAGAAAGAACTTTGATCGTAAGATGTTGCATGTTTTTATTATTGCATGTTGAAAGTTATTTTATTTTTAAAATCTAACTTTGGTTTTGTCCATGTTAAACCCTTACTTTGCATCTTATATTGCACACAGTGTTGTGAAATGTACGCTGTAAAGAGCTGGATGTTATTAGGACGTTTTCATTTCCGTTATCCCACTCCACTGCATAATCAGTTTATACTTTTCATCAAATGATGCCTGCTCAAGACCTTGACATTTTCCTTTTGTTGTTTTAAACTGAACACGACCAGTCCTGCATGCTCTTGTCATGTTTAAGTCCTTCTTGAATGCTTGTTTTGCTCCAGATAGATCTCAGAATCAAACTTTTGGGGCTGCTCATGATGTCCTTCCTTTCAGCTTGTCTCACTTGCTTTTCTTCGGGAAGTAGGACTGAAGGACATTCATGATGGATATATCTTAAGTAGGCTAAGAGGACCGTGTTCAGAATTTCAAGTTGTGGACACTGAAGCAAGTGACTGTCTAAGGATGACATCGTCTGGCTTTACCTGAATATATTACTAGAACAGATCAGTAGGACTATATAGAAAACTTCATTGACTGTGTCAAAGAACTTCTTTACTATCAAGCCACATTGGGATCCATAGAGATTTGGTCACATGTGATGGGAGCTGCACGTGTTAAACGTCGTTTCAGTGCTGTGGTGGATGGGCCAGTGGAGGAGGAGGAGGTCATGAGGCTGGCACAGAGTGCTGTAGATACGGCAAAGGCAGGAGAAAGCCCAACGGAGTCAGGGAGCCCAACCAGCTCCTCTCCAGCTCGTGCCCTCAACGGCAAAGCTCCACAACTTGAGAACAATACCAACAATGTACGGATGCAGAATGCTATTGGCAAGCTAGCTAGGAGAGATCCTGGAGCAGAAGGTGGAGAGAGAGCAGGAAGAATGTGCCCAAGGCCAAGAAATGCAAAGGGCAGCAGTGTAGGAGGAAGAGGGGAAGGCTGCTCTTCATCAGACCAGGATTCAGTCTCTTCCCCCTGCACTACTAGCCGCCGGCGCAACAGACGCTCTAGCCGCTGGCCCCGACAACGCTTTGTGGGCAAGGACGGACGCTGCAACGTCACCTTCGTCAACATGAGCGAGAGGGGCCAGCGGTATCTCAGCGACCTCTTCACTACCTGTGTGGACATACGCTGGCGTTGGATGCTGGTCATCTTCACCCTCTCCTTCATTCTCTCCTGGCTGTTATTTGGTTTCATCTTCTGGCTCATTGCCTCTGCACATGGAGACCTCTCTATCCAGCTTCCCCCCAGCTC
Organism: Hypsolebias martinsi; assembly: GCA_031762355.1. Taxonomy (NCBI): domain Eukaryota; kingdom Metazoa; phylum Chordata; class Actinopteri; order Cyprinodontiformes; family Rivulidae; genus Hypsolebias; species Hypsolebias martinsi. The sequence goes on along the minus strand of JARVGQ010001306.1, from coordinate 15,348,028 downwards.
CGGATCAGGAGAAACTGGCTCTGAGGGAAAGTCTGACAGAGACATGACAGTTGAGGAACCATGCTTTCTCCAGGTGAACAGCTTCATGGCTGCCTTCCTGTTTTCTTTGGAGACACAGACATCCATCGGTTACGGATTCAGGAGCGTGACCGAAGAATGTCCCCTGGCGGTGTTGGCGGTCGTTTTGCAGTGCATTGTGGGCTGCATTATTGACGCCTTCATCATCGGGGCAGTCATGGCGAAGATTGCCAAGCCCAAGAAACGCAATGAGACTCTGGTGTTCTCTGACACCGCTGTGGTGGCGCTGAGGGATGGAAATCTCTGCATGATGTGGAGGGTTGGAAATCTACGAAAGAGCCACCTGGTAGAGGCACATGTCAGGGCACAACTACTGAAGGTAAGTGGGCCAAAGATGAATAGAAGCATGGTGTACCGAATTCAAACGTTTGCCACTGTGAGAGATTAGGAAAGAGGGAAAAGGGTGCAGGACTAAAAGAGAAACACAGTGAGGGCTTAAGACCATCTGGTCTATTTTCTGTCAACTATACTTAATGAGAGCTTGTTTTATTTTTCTTCAGGGGTTTGGAAGATTTTCCATGGATTAACTTGCCTACAGTTCTTGAGCTAAGAACCATTGTCCTCTATCACCTCATTTATTTTTTAGGTCATGTCTATGTGTGTTAGGTAATTGATTTTGTATATAAATATGTTTAACCTTTTATCATGTTTAAGTGCATATCCTTCAGAAGGACAAAATCTGTGTAGTACTGACAACACATCACTACAGAGTAGACAATTTGATCTTTCTTTTAATAGCATATCAAAGTACAAACAGGGCAGATGGGATTAGATTTGAAAGGATCAAAGAAATACAATTCTAAACGCTGGATTTAGGTATTGTTCTACAGAAACGGGTGGATGAGTGATAAGCCTGGGCATTCACAGTGTGACTAGACTTTCATCTTGGCTCTACACAATAACCAACACATAAACTCAATTATGGGCAACAAACACAGCTTACAATGCTTTTCTACTGTTAAGAAAGACAAATTAAAGTGATATACTGTCAATTTTTCTATACCATGATGTTTTATAGCCTGAATTACTATTTGATTTAGTTACGTCTATTCCCAAAGGAGAAAGGCTGTTGATACTATTTGCCCATGTCTGTGTATGAACATGTGTCTGAATTGTCAAAATATTTCATGAATCACTAGATGAGTTTTGATGAAACTATCAAAAGTTGTTATTGGATGTACATGTGCAACTAAATAACATTTCACCTCAATTAAATTGTCTTTAGTAGAGTGCCAATTCCCAACAAATGTCTGAGGGCCTCAGAGCACTGTACAAAAACATTCAAATCAAATACAGTCCATCCATCCATCCATCCATCCATCCATTTATTCCACATGTCCCAGAGTCAGGTCATGGGGCAGCAGCTTGAGCAGGGAGGTCCAGGCATTTCTTTTCACAGTCAGCTCTTATGGGAGGACTCCAAGTTGTTTTCAGGTCATCCGAGAGACAAAGTCTCTGCAGCATGTCCTGAGTCTTCTCTCGGGTCTTCTCCCCATCAGACATGCCTGGAAAACCTCCCTAAGGGGGTGTCCATCTTATGAAATGCATGAACCACCTCATCTGGCTCCTCTCGATGTGAAGGAGCAGCTCTACTCTGAGTCTTGGATAACTGAACTTCTCACCCTATCTCTAAGGGAGAGTCCAGCTACCCTTCAGAGAAAACACATTTCGACCGCTTGCATATGTGACCTTGTTCCTTCAGTCACTACCCAAAGTTCTTGACTATAAATGAGGGTATAAATGTAGACCAACTGGTAAACAGAGAGTTTTGTCTTGTAGCTCAGCTTCCTCTTTACTACAACGGACTGGCGCAGCGTATGCAATACCATACTGTGGAAGCTGCACTGATTTGTTGTCCTCACGTTTCATTTTTCCACCCACTTGTGAACAAAACCCTAAGGTACTTGCACTCCTTCATTTGAGGCAGTGTCTCACTCCCATTATGGATAGGGCAGTCCCCCTTTTTCTGACCAAGGAGCCTGGCCTCAGATTTGTGTTGAGGTGTTAGAGATATTGATCCTCACCCCAGCTGCTTCACACTTGGCTGGGGACTATGCCAGGGAGAACTGGAGATCACTGCGCAATGATGCCAACAGGACCACATCATCCAAAAAATAGCAGAGACAGAACCCTGAGGCTGCACAACTGGATTTTCTCTATCCCCTGGTTGCACAGAGAAATTCTCAAGTCACTGACAAAACTGGTGACAACAAGTAGCCATGGCAGAGCTCAACTCCCATCCTACAGGGTTCTGACTTTCTGCTGGTAGTGTGAACCAAACTCTTGTGCCTCTTGCATAGGGACTGAATGACCCGTAGCAACAAATCCCCAATCCCATACTCGCAGAGCAACCCACACAGTGCACCTTGAGGAATGTGATGAACCAAAACGTAATTGGGTTGTAGCTGGAGGTCATTCACAAGACATACCCTGAATTGTGATCTTCCAGTATTGTTCAAGATTGTGCATAATGTTAATTTTAAGGTTCAACCACACAACTATAACTTTGCCATTTTTAATATAAGATGATCTTAGTGTCAAACTTTGTTTTGAAGCAATGAGTTATAGATGCTTCCATTAATTTACAGCCTGTTCATGATCATGTTGTGCTTTTTGACTACTAGAAATATTTTTCAGTGATTCATTTGATATCTTCTGTCAGATGAAAACCAGTTAAAATATGTTAATATTATTTGATTCACTAAGCAGTGATTTTGTTTCATTCACTGTGTGCTTTTAGCCAAGGGTGACAACGGAAGGGGAATACCTGCCACTCGACAATGCGGACATCAACGTGGGTTTTGACACTGGCACTGACCGCATCTTTTTGGTCTCTCCTGTGACAATTGTCCATGAAATCAACGAAGAGTCACCTTTTTTTGAAATGGACAAGAGAACCTTAGAGAAAGACCCTGAGCTGGAGGTGGTAGTCATACTGGAGGGTATGGTGGAGGCCACAGCAATGACAACGCAGTGCCGCAGTTCCTATGTGGCATCTGAAATCCTATGGGGACACCGCTTCGAACCTGTGCTCTTTGAGAGGAAAAACGGTTACCAGGTAAGAAAGATGTTAAAGACAGATAAATATTTAGCTACATGTATAAATTTCTCACTTCCCTTAATTCTTTGTCTTCCGTAAGATGTGTCCATTGCTGTTGAACAGCTATATAATGTGTTGAGTTTAATCTTCTTTTAAAATTCCTCTTTTTTCCCAGGTGGACTACTCATTTTTCCATCAAACATATGAAATCCCAAACACGCCATCATGCAGTGCTAAAGATCTGGCTGAGCAGCAGTACATCGAAAGCTCATGCTCGTCATTTTGTTATGAGAATGAAGTGGCCCTGCAGCTCGTCTCCCCAGAAGATGATCCAAATCAGGAGCCTGAGAGTCCCTCCCAACCAGCTCAAAGGCCATCCCTGGAGGAACATCTTCACTTCAACTGAGCGTAAAGATCAGGTTTTAAAAAAGAAACAGTTCACTAGATAGATACTGCATATTAAAAGGGTAAATGATAGGGAATGACATTATTTGCAATGGTGGGAGAAGAAGAAAACTCAAGCCAAGGGTTTAGGATTTGAGTGTTTGGTCGGTTTAGACATATAATCCTGTGCAGATCAACAAACAAAGAGAGAGAAGAAAGTAAGAGAGTCTGGTCACTGCTCTGGCCTAGTTGTCTGATTGGCCCTGGCAGTCTTTCCGGATCATTGAAAACCTGTTTGTTTTTAAGTCTCACATCTGGCCCATCACCACCACATCACGCTCTTAATACCCTAGTGGCAGAATGAGCAACAGCTCCACATGGTGGCTACAACATACAGCTGCACCTTCATGTTGCTGATCTGGAGAAAGAAGTGAACAAGTATACTCAGGAATCTGTTTTCACCATGGTGCAGAGTTATTTTGCTTCAGTGTTTCCTTTTTCAGTGGTAAGTATGGATAGGGTCCTTCCTGGGATGCTGAGCAGTTAACCTGTTTGATCCACAGCCGAGCAGCATCAGCGAGAAGAAACTGTTGAAAACGAGCAGCGGTTTTTAACTGTTTCTTCGCTTTTCATGTACTGTATATTGTATTTATATATTTTTTTAGCTTAGAGAAATTATTTTTTGAATTTTAAAATTTTCTTTATTTAATTGTCACGTGTTTGAAACCACTTCTGTATTTTAAGAAGATTTGTTTTAGGGGCTTTAAAGCAGCACAGCCCAACAGATGAGATGAGGGTTGGTTTGCTGCAAAAACTGTCTTGTAGTTTCACGAATGGATTGAAACACCACGTTCAACAACAGACTATTTTGGAATCTGGTGTATAATTCCCCCTCCATTTTTTTTATTACAGTTTGTATTTTCTTAAGACATGAGAGTGGTGTTGTAGGTGGTGCCTTCAGAACAGACCAGAGATTTTACCCTTCGTTTGTTAAGATCATGTCCATTTTATTTGAGACTGTTTTGTTTTTGGTAAATGTGTTCTAAATACACAATTGCAGTGAATTAATTCTTTATGAGCACAAAGTCATGAAGTTGCTTTTCTGTGTTGTACTTTGTAGTTATATTGCAAAGCACTTAGAATGTCTGTCTGTTTTATTCTTGTATTTAAAGCAAATAATATACAGCTTAAACATCTCCACCCTTCATTACCAAATATGTTGGTGAAAGAAATATTATGAGAGGAGCAGTACTATATCTTTTGCACAAACCAGCCTTTTTTGACGCACAACCAAGAATCCTATCATTTGTATTTTGCACAAAAGTAAAATGTAGAAGCTAATATCATGAATCAAACACGTTATGAAGGAGCAGTGAAATTTAATGTTGGTACATTAGTTAAAGTGGTTTGCTTGCATCATAGAAGAGCCTTTGTAAGTTCAGGTGGTGCTAAAGTATCAACTAATAACATCTTGTGTTACATTTAGTGTTAAAGCTGTTCTGTTATTGTGTCTCCTCTTTCACATCTCCTTCAAAGCTTCCGTGTTCTATTTATAAGCTGCGAGGGGGTGTCAATCACCCAACCTCCACAAGATGCAACCCGACCCCTAAACCCCATCACACTGGACATCTTACTGTTCACTTTGGATTCAGTGGTAGACATATAATAAACCATAATGTTTTATTTTTTAATTAATTAATCGTATGAAAACAATCAAATCTACGTTTATATATTTATTTATTTTGGAAAAAAAGACAAACTTCCCTGCTTCAGCATAGAATTTCAAAGTGGCCTGAGGCACAGAGCACTTCAAAAAAAAAAAAAAAACTGTTGTTGAGCAATAAAAACAACATGATGCAACTGTATTTACTTGTTTTTTTTTTCCCTTTCTTTATCACCACATCACAAACAGGCCATTTAAAGGTAATTCAGATTCATCCCTGTTGTTAAATGTGTACATATATTACATTTCCTTTAACTTAATTTAACTTAGAAGGATAACTGCCTATGTCCACCTCATAACAAAACTATTACTGTATTTTAAAGACATAAATATAAGATAATGAATCATTGTGATTTAGCACCTCATAATTATGACTTGGCATTTTGTATTTATGAAATTGTATATCATGATTACAACATGAAATATGATCTCTTAAGCATTATTTTAACTATGACTTAGCATTGCATATTTATGACAGCATCTAATAGTTGTGAGATAGCCTACTGTCTCAAAATGAAGACATCACAAATATGATGTCACAAAATGTGGCTTATGAAATATGACTCCATAATAATGAGATGCTATCTATATAACTTCACATAATTATTTGATATTGAGCCATAATTTTGAGGTAGTAAGTCACAAGATATTTAATAATTATAAGCAGTCATACATGTCATTCAAAATTGTAATTTAGAAGATCTTTTTTCCTCTTCAGAATGGCAATGGTTTCCATATTTCACAGATTATTTGTAAATTAAAAATGCATTTTTAACAATTTTCCTTTTTGTTGCAACAGTGTGAATTTGACTAGTGAGATAACTTTAGCTTTACATATAGTGCAAAAACATTTTACATATAAGTTTTGTACACTTAAAAAAATTTGCTTTTCATTATTTAACTAATATGCAGTGCAGACAGCAAGGATTTTTGCCTTGTTTTATCCTTTACTCCAATCTATCGAGATGTAGGGAAACGTTGAATGATGTTCTGAATCACGTTTCTGGGGTCATTCATTCATTCATTCATTCATTCATTCATTCATTTTCCTTGGACAATCAACAATAGACAATCATAAGAGAGAAATACATATTTTTTTAAACAAGTTAAAATAATTTTTTAATAAAATTTTTAATAAAAACAAAGATGTCAAAGTAGCAAAACAGATAGATTATAAGGCAGATGTAGAAAATCAAGAACAGGAACATGTCAGCATTGGTTTTTGCCAGGATTCCAACAGATGCTTAAAGCCATTTAGAGAGGTCAAGGTCGAGAGCTTCAGATCTTTTTGTAAGATATTCCAGGAAGCAGGGGCGGAGTAGGAGAAGGCCCTTTTGCCAAGCTCAGATTTCACTGACGGAACACTGCAGGTAATAATGTCCTGAGAGCG
>JARVGQ010001306.1:15254880-15268987 GCA_031762355.1 Hypsolebias martinsi | reverse complement strand
AGATAAGTGTTTGTAGATAAGTTTGTTTATATAAAGTATATATATATATATATATATATATATATATATATATATAAATTTTTTTTTCAATTAATTGGTAAATAAAGGCATGCTATGTGCCTGTAGCTTAACCCAATTCTGAAGTATGCTAACAATGTTTACACCTAAGTATTTTTGTTTAATTTAGTAATTTGATAGACTGACCGAGCAAGCCAACATAAAAAAATAAAAATAAAAAAATCTCCGTAAAATGCTCTCAGTTGTAACACAGTTTCATAAAGAATCAAAAATTGCAACAGCAAAAATTTTAGAGAAGCTACTGATTTAATTTGAAATATTTTCTGCTGGTGTACCGGTAAGCTTTTATTTCTCGTTGTTTTTCTGTTTACTCTTCTAGAAGTCTTGCTGATGAAATAAAAAAAATTGCTTTGCAATAATTAGTTCAAGCAAACTATATGACATTTTAAACTTGCTTGCAGTTGTTCGATTAATCTGTCTGTGATCAAATAATGGAAATTAAACTGATAATTGTGTGTTCAGAGTCTGGGACTGCAGGTTGAAACTGTGGTTCATCTAATAAAGTATTTTATGTGTCGTTTCCTTTTTATTTAGATTAGTAAGTCTAAGCAAACAGTAATGTTAAAAACAGAACTTGAATGGAGGGTAGTGCTTATGAAGCAGTTCCCAGTAATTCATCCAGCTTCTGTTGTCAGACAAAGTTTCAGGAGATGGCTTACTGCTTGACACAACCTCTGGTTTGCAGGAGTAATTTTGTGGTTAACTTTTAACTAATCAACATTTACCATTCAGTAAATATTCTCGAATTGTCCAGTTCCAAAGAAACTGACTCAACCACCCCTGCATGCATCAGGAAAATCTGTGATGTGTTTTAAAAAATAATAATAATAATCAATTTGAAGTATTACAGCCATTTCACTGTAAGAGGTATGATCTGATAAACAATTTCCATTTTTATATCACCAGTGAAGTCTTCTTTTGGCTTGGGTTGTGTGGACACAGCTGACCTTTTTATTTTAGATTTGCAGCAGAGTTGCAGTCATTCTCTTTCTATTTTCTATTCCTCTGCAGTCCCTGTAGACCTGAGCCCAGAGGAGCGCTCTGAGCTGGAAGACATCCGCAGGCGGAAGGGCGTCCTTCTGCAGGAGATCCAGAGGCTCAGGGAGGAGTTAAGAGAGGCTATTCTAGAAGTGGAGGGACTGGAGAGTAGCACCGAGGGCAGGTAAATAAAATTGTTTGTACTAAATAATTTGTATGCGCCTGAAGAATCGTATTAGGTTATGTATGAGTCGCCTGTCTATGTGTCTATTCTTTTTTGTTTTTTGTTTGTTTGTTTTTGTCAGCTCAACTCCACTTTCACATTTTAAAGTAATTTATTGAAACTTTGTGGGAACTATTATCATGTTGACAGGCTGAACATACTGTTGACATTTTGGGCTTTCACCTTTCTTTCTGGAGTTATGACCTTATGCTACATTTTGTTTTGTTTTTTAATTAAAGCTTTTTTCTCAAAAATAAATTCAGACATCATTTGAGTAAAAACTCCAATTTAGATTTATTTATTACATTGTGGAAAATCGTAATAAAAACAGTCGGTTTAAGGCAAATTATTTTATTCCTTTAAAGTATTTATTGCTTCATTTTAGGGTGCTCTTGTTTTTGTTATTAAACAGGTAAAATTACCTTTTTGAATTAGATGACATATTGTTTATCTTATTTGAAGTTTGTCAGCTTTATCTCAAAATATATTTGACTTGTCTGCTTTTTATTTATCCATAAATGTCCGATGAGCGTTCTCTTCCTGAACATTAACACTATTTTCTAAATCTACACAATTAGTTTTATTGTAATTTGTTTGTGCACTTTTAAAAGTGTCGGACAGAATCCCAAAATTTAAGAGCATTTACCATAGATGGAAAAATTCAACATGATTGTTTGTTGTTGGCATTATGTGGCAACAACATTTGGTTTCTTGTTTTGAAGAGATTTTAGTGATATTTAACTTTCACCAAACTTTATAAATAGAATTGTGTTTTGATGTAAGGAGTTCTGATAATGACTTTTGTCTTTTCTTTAGTAAAACTTTACAGAAAAGTAGGCATGTGGCAATGGGACGAAAGAAATTCAACATGGACCCAAAAAAGGTAAGGGAGGTTTTTTTTTGTTGCGTGTACAGTACAATGTTCTGTTTCCTGTCATATTTTTCTTATTTACGGCCGCTTTCTGCAGGGTATTATGTTCCTGGTGGAGAACGAGCTGCTCAGACACACGTCAGAAGACATTGCACAGTTCTTGTACAAAGGAGAAGGTCTCAACAAGACTGCTATAGGAGATTACCTAGGAGAAAGGTGAAAAATGGTTTATATAATGGTTTAATACTCTTGTCGACTCGTTTTTAACTCATCTATTTTTTCTGCAGAGATGACTTCAACATCAAAGTGCTTCAAGCTTTTGTTGACCTTCACGAGTTCACAGATCTGAACCTGGTCCAGGCCCTCAGGTAAGCTTCACCTGCTTCTGTTTTTTAACTGAGATCTGTTTAGATGGATCCAGCTAGTTTCCAAATACTCACCAGTGGAAAATCCTGTTCTCTCTCGGGTTTGGGAGGAAATAATTATGCATCAGGATAAAACCGCCCGAGTAACTACCTGGCTTACTGGGTTTCATTTTTTAGACTTGACCCAAACCTTGTCCTGTGTTTTTTTTTTTTTTTTTTTTTATTTTGTTATATATACTAAAGGCAGTTCCTGTGGAGTTTTCGTTTGCCTGGTGAAGCGCAGAAGATTGACAGAATGATGGAGGCCTTCGCCCAGAGGTACTGTCACTGCAACCCCGGCGTCTTCCAGAGCACCGGTAAGCAGAAAGAGTCAAGTTGGGTTTTTTTTCGGTGTGGGTCAGTAATACCAGAATAACTTTTTAATCAACAGCAGTTTGTTTCCAACATTATTTAGACCCTCAGGCTTCATTAGACGTGAGCTGTTTGATGGGCACAAATTCCAGTAATTTAATTTGCATTTGTGCTCGCTGTTTAAATGTGCTTTATAAATAAATTTGACTTGACTTGTAAATCAGAATTTGTTGTTGTGAATAAATTTTGTATCTTGTAAACCAAACTGTTTGAGAATTACATCTCTGTGCATGCATAGAACAGAATTTGTTTGTAAAAAAAAATAGTATTTGTTAAAAATAATTACACAAGTTACAAAAATAGTGTTTGTTAAGGTCTGTGTACGGATACAAAGCAAAAAAAAAAAAAAAAAAACTATGTGTAAATCTCTGTTCTCAAGTTCCCACACTTACGTGTGAGTTTCAACTTGCAGGTACAAATGATGACGAGATGTTTCTTCCTCTCAGCTGATTGGTCAATGTCATGTAAATCACAAATTTAACAATCCAGTTGGAGAACAGATGTTGGGTGGCACTTTACTGATCTGCAAGTAATGGAAGAGTAGATGAAGGATGGCTCCATCTACACGCTACTTAACATGATTTTCAAAATTATACATCAGTACAATGATTTTGTTTTTGTTCCACTAACCATAAAGTAATGCCTACCTGAGCTGCAGAAACGCTGGTGCCACAGTGCAAGTTGGAGAACTTGAGTGCAGAGATTTACACAGTTTTTGGCTTTGTCTCTGTAAACAGACCGTCAAAAAATTTTACATTTGGAATGTGTGTAATGACTTTTTACAAATGCGCATCTTTTTTACACACCCATGTATTCTTATCAATGCATGCACAAACATTTTGGTTTTATAAGGTGCAAAATTTACTCACAAGCACAAAATATGTATGACTGGAATTTGTGCCCACACTGTTTCTTTAAATCAAATTTTATTTGCCCTAATGTAGTTCTCATTTCTGTGGGTTCTGTGAAATCAAAACAAAGTGAAAGTGGGAAGAGTAATCTTACAAAAGCTGTGCCCTCACAGCCTGTAAAACTGTTTGTCTCCACTCAGAAATTACTCACAGCTACTTCCAGCCTGTTTATTATTTGTTTCAAGAAAATATAGTTTGGTAGCGTTAGCACACTTACAAACTTTACAGGTTTATGTAGAACTGACATTGAAACAGAAGGATAAAGTGTGATTTTTAATTAAAGTGTTAAAATTGCACAAGTTTTGGCTTTCATTTAATTTTTTTAATTAATCAATTTATTTTTTTACTTGTAATGGTAAGAAATGTTTGTAATAAAGGATGACTGTGAGGTCAGGCAGATAAAGATAAAACATTTCCATTAGATAATGTTTGATGATTAGCTTTCGTTTCTATTTTAATCAGAAAAAGAAAACAAAATTGAAAGGCAGCTGTCATTGTTTTTGTTTTTTGTTTTTTGTTTTTTTTCAGTGACCGCTCATGTCACTGATCCAAGTTGTTTAAAAAATAAAGATCTTTCAGGTATTACTTTCACCACCACAAGATTGATACAATATTTTATAGGTTTTTATAGTTCACACAGCAGTTAATAATATTATTGTTGTCTTTTGAAAGTTGGTTCATTAAAATAGAGCAAATGTCTAGAATTACACTCGTAATCAAACACCAGGCGTCTTCATCACCCACAGATATCGTCTCTTTGTGACTACCTCACATGCGCTGCCTACTCTGCTTTAATTCAAACATTAGACGGATGTGGTTTGGAGAGCCTTGCAAACTGTTATTTCTCCATCCTATGGCATCATTGTCCAACTTTAAGTATTTTTACAGTCCTTTTTGTGTCACACACAGACAAGCATTATTTTTGGACATTTCAGACGTTCTGACACCAATGAAGTGCAAGAAAATCCACACTGGAATGCCACAACGTTGAACTATAAGACTTGAAACTTATTCAATTATTTAATTAGTTTTTTTTGCTAGTTTGTTTATTTTCTACTTTTTTTGTTGCAATTTTGTTCACCTCTACAAAATTAAATAATAAATAAGTAAATACCTAACAGGTACTCTCTCTTTGAAAAGGACAAAAAAGCAAATAAACCATTTTATAATCCACCTCTTCGTTCTTCTGAAGTTAATCTCCTTTCTTACAGACACTTGCATTATTTAGCAGCAGCTCACTTTCAGAAGACTTGTCCTGTAGGAACAGATACACACCTGTCTGTTTCCCTGATGCTGCCATCTACAGTTCCTATAAAAAGTACTCACCCCCTTGGACGTTTTATGTTTTTTTAGCTGCCATAAATCAGTTGTGGTCAATATAAATTGGCATTTTACGAAGAAAATCTTTCTTCAAAATACTGCCAGTTAAATAAAACTGTAAACTAAAATAAGTCACTGTGTAAATATTCACCTCCTTTACATGAATGTTTTATTCAAGTACCTTTGGCTGCAGTTACAGCACTGAGTCTGTGGTTAAGTCTCAGTCCGTCTTTCACATCAGGACTCTAAAATGTACCAGTAAATCCTCTTTTCTTTAAAAAAAAAAAAAAAACTGTTGAAGTTCTGTCAGACTGAGTGAGGAGGATCGAATATGAACGACCCTTTCCAAGTAGAGCTACAATTTTATTTTTGGATTTAGGTCTGTACTTTGACTCGTCCACTCCAGAACATTCACCCTCTTGTTTTTAAAACCTTTCTGTTGAGTTTTTGTTGTAAGCCTGCGGGTCGTCGTCTTGCTGTAAAATAAATCTTTTCTCAAGCCGTAGTCCTTTTGCAGACAACGTCAGAGTATCTTCTAGGATTTTTTTTATATTGTGTAGCTTTCATTTTACCCTCTGGCTTTACGAGCCTTACAAATTCAGTTGCCAGGAAGCATCTCCATGGCATGATGCTGCCACCACCATGCTTCACAGTGGGGTTGGTGAGTTCGGTTTGCGGTGATGGGCAATATTTAGTTTCTGCCAAACACGGTGTCTTGTCTGAAGGCCAAAAAGCTTCGATTTGGTCTCATCAGAGCTCTCATTCACTGGACCGGGTAGTCCTACATGTGCCATTTGGCAAACTCCAGTTGAGATTTACTCAGCCTTCTTCAACAGTGGCTTTCTCTTTGCTACTTTCCCATAAAGCGTAGGCTGGTGAAGAACCTGGGCAATAGTAGTCCTATGCTCTCCTATCTCACCTGTTGAAGCTTGTAAACTCCCTCAGAGTGCCCACAGGTGGTGACTTTTCTCATTATTCTCCTTCCTGCACAGTGTTACGCACTAGCTCATTGTGGGCGCAACATAAATGACAAAACCCAAAGGATTGTTTAAAAAAACAAGTCATTTATTTTTACTTTCTGAGTACAAGACTGTCTGTTGCTTTGTACTCAGACACAGCAATAATGTCTCAACATCACAGAACCAAGATCAAGACGACCTCACACAACAGCAAAGTCAGCATAACTAACATTCAGTGGCGTACTGCACATGACGCGCAGCAGCCCTGACTGAAGGATAGGAATGGCTTTTAAAATCTCCCTCTCATTCCTCTGGCCTCCTCACTGGCAGCAGCTGTTGGATGGACAGTGCTGTCCAAGTCTCCTCCAGCCAATCATCTGTGGACAGGTTAGCTGTAAAATCCTTGTTGGGAGCCACCAGTAGAGGAAGGCAGCCAACCAGCAGCTGGAGATGTTACTAGAAGGAAACTTCCCACGTAGAAAGGCCTGAGGCTGTAACAGTTAGTGAGTACAGCTTGCTCTTGGTAGAGTTACACATGTTCCTTATTTCTTCCATGTCTTGGTGATGGATTTGACAGACCTCCTGGAATGATTAGCACCTTGGAAATACTTTTCAGTTTGTTCCCTGACTTGGGTTTTTGATCATCTTATGTCTGAGTTGGTAAAGTCTTCATGGTGTGATGTTGCCAGTAATACTGATTTACTAGTGAACAGACATTTCAGACGTGTTTTTGCAATTCAGTTTATTTATATAGCACAATCACATTTTACACATTTATTTGAAATTACTTTGTAGAACTCAGTTTTCATTTTATCATTTAAGAGAGTTCTTGTTTTTGTTTGTTTGTGTCAAAAGTGCCCATTTATGTTGACCACGACAGATTTATGACATCAATAAAGATTAAAAACAAAGAGGTGAAAATTTTTCGTAGGTTCTTCAGCACTTTCAGTCTAAAACGAGCATTCACACATTCTGTTGTAACCTTTATGCTGCAATAATCTGCTCTGTGGTGCAACAATATGAATCATAATCTGTTTACAACCTAAAATCTAAAGAAAATTCAAACAAAGTCCTTGTTGGATGAACAGTGGTGTGAAGTTAAATTGTTTCCTATTTTTGTCTTTTTCCCTCCTGTTCAGATACTTGTTACGTGCTTTCATTTGCTATAATTATGCTGAACACCAGCCTCCATAATCCGAACGTACGGGACAAACCTGGATTGGACCGTTTCATCTCAATGAACCGGGGCATCAACGATGGGGGGGACCTGCCTGAGGAGCTGCTCAGAGTACGTTCAAATTCTTGCTGTTTGTGACTGTAGATCCCTGAAAACATCTGGGGGGCTCATTCAAGTATTCGTCCTGTTTGATTTTTCAGAACCTTTATGAAAGCATTAAAAACGAGCCTTTTAAGATCCCAGAAGACGACGGTAACGACCTAACACACACTTTCTTCAACCCAGACAGAGAGGGCTGGCTCCTTAAACTCGGTAAGATCCTGGTATGGAGATCTTTGGACCTTTTGCCTTGTTTATATCTGCTATATCTGATTTAATACAATCTTTGAATTTATAAAAGCAGGCCGTGTATGTCAGGGGTGTAAACAGAATTGACATGTTCTGCACTGATCTCTCTTTGTGCTTTGATGATCTTGTCGTCCTGTCTCTGAGGTTTGCTGCCTCTTTGCCTCCTTTTGAACAATCACGTCACACTGCGGTGGTGTTAACTCATCACCTCAGCTTGATGGTGAAGGACACACTTGCTGCTTTGCTCTGTGGCAGTCTCAACACCTGATTGTTTTCTTCTGCATGACGGGACCTGTGATCAGTGTCACTAACGATCTCTGTCCTCTCTGTCTCCCTCTAAACCCTCTGTTTCTTTTTGTCTCTGCTTCCTCCCTGCAATTTCCACCCTCTACTGCCGCTGCTTGTTTTATCAGGAGGTATGTACTGAAAGAGTGTTTAAAAGCAATTTGTCATTTATTTTGTAGTAGCAGTGGTTATTTTTGAACCGACAGTCCTCTTGGCTTTGAGCTTTGGTCACTTACGGTCCTGTTTTGAATTTATTTATTTATTTATTTATTTTCAGGAGGAAGAGTGAAAACCTGGAAACGTCGATGGTTCATTCTCACAGACAACTGCCTTTATTACTTTGAATACACAACAGTAAGTATGTTAGGTATGAAACAGTCCTCAGAATACCAAACAAGTATTTTGTTGTTTACAACATATCTTCATTTGTATTAAATAGCTTTAATTAAGGTAGTGACATCTTTCCAGCTTATACACCAAAGTCCATGCTCAGTAATCCAGGTATAAAATCCAACAATGTTCAGTCAGTTCATCTGGACAGTTTCTTTTTTTGTGCTGAGATGTTTCGCCCTCCATCCAGAAGGCTTCATCAGTCTGAGGAAACGCCAGACAAAACTGAGATTCGCCAAAGTGGGGGATAAAACAGTTATTTTGGTGCTAAGATGGCCTCTGAAGCCCACACTCTCCTCTGGTGCCCGCCCTCTCCCTCGTCAACAGACATGTCAAACTGGTTCAAAAACACCAAAGTCCATGTTCAATAATCCAGGTATAAAATCCAATAATGTTCAGTCAGGTCATCTGGACAGTTTCTTATTTTTTTATTTAATTTTTGTGCTTCATCCAAAAAAAGAAAAGAAACTGTCCAGATGACCTGACTGAACATTATTGGGCTTTATTTCTCAGTGGGGAATGAACATAAAAAATGTGTCCATATTACTAAAATAGCTTCCTGTTTAAAAAAGAAACCATAAGATTCATTCAAATAGTTGAAGTCCTGTTATTTTCCATACTTGTTTTAACACTTCTGGGGTGTCCCCAACGAGAGGAACTAAATAAATGGTGGAAAGAAAGAAAAAAAATCCCAGAGCTTTAGTTTTTGTAGAAATTACACTAACTGCAGTGTGGGGGGTGTAGAGGCAGGGCAGCCGGCTTGGGACCTCGTGGTGTCTCTGGGCAGCACACCTCATCCCCAAATTGCCCCCCAGGGTGCTTTCAATAGCTGCCCACTGCACCACCTGGTGGTGGATGGGTTAAATACAGAGACTAATTTTGTCATTGTATGGAAACATACAGCTGATGACATTGTGTGACATTATTATTATTATTATTATTATTATCAAGAACGTTTTTAGGACTCTCTGCACCAACACGGTTGTGGTTGCAGTAAGACGTCTGTGTACAAAAGTCTACAGAAAAAAGTTAATCTCTTCATCTCTTCTCACTGAACATTTTCATCACAAGTTTGTTTCCTTTGCTAGTTTTATACTTTATTTATCAAAGTCAAAGTTTCTTTATTTTTCATACGCACCACGCGTGGCACATGTGGTGGAAAAACAATTGTGTACACAGGGTCCCAGTTACATCCAAGAAAAATATAAATTGTAAAGAAAAACAGTAATAAGATCTAAGGTATGAACTAAGAACAATGTTAAACTAAAAATATTCTAAGCACTAGTATTACAAAAAATGATCAGAAAATGATGAGCAGTTTGTGGATTTTCGTCCAGTTCAGAATAAATTAGTGGTGTGATGTAATGATAGATGGTTGGTGCGATCAAACATCTGTGAGATTCAGAATAGGAGACGTCCGATACATTTTATACACCGTGCTCCACATCAACACCCTTGAGTTAAACATGGCACCTCTCGATCTGTGACGCTGCTCACATTGTGGGGCATGCCTGGTTTGATTTATTATTAAATAATTGTCCAGAAGCAATTTAAAGAAGAGCTTCTCTTTACGGACATTTCACGCAACCGTTTAAAACAAAAAATCTAAAGATTTTTGTTGGATAAGATGACCCAACAGGACTGTAATTTACACTGATGGCACTGACAAAAATACAACCAGTGGTTCCAAAATGTTTTCTAGTAGCGAAGCTGGCAGCAGACATTAAAAAGTATTGGTACAAAATTATATTTATATTTAACAGACAAAGTGGAAAGCCTCTGACTCTTAACTTAGGTGTAAGCTGCAGTCTAAGATTGACTGGGTTCATGCATGCGCTGCTGAGATCTGCAGGATCTTAAAGGATTCTTAAAGTTCTTTCGCTGTTTAGGACATTTTGTTGCATCTCCTTTAATCACTTGTAAATCTTTTAATGATAGACTGTTCTGGTTTTCATAGAGGCTCTCAAAACTTTCTCCATTGCATTTGGGTTTACAGTTTGAACTACTCATCTTTCCCTACATTTTTTTGTTTTACATCACCGTTCAGCTTGCCGCTGTTTATTAGCTTGTTGTTTAATTCAATTCAATTCAAAAGTACTTTATTAATCCCAGAGGGAAATTAAATCTTGTTGTAATTTATCATCCTTACATCGTTACTTACTATCATTGTTTTACTACTCTTGGTAACCCTTGTTAATTAAGTTTTAAGTTGCAGTTTTTTTGTAAAATGTACAAAATATGTTTTTTTTTTTTTTTTTTTTACTAACAGGATAAGGAGCCACGAGGCATCATCCCTTTAGAAAACCTTAGTATTCGTGAAGTGGAAGACCCAAGGAAGCCTGTAAGTTGTGATGTTTCCTGAACGCTGGGTTCAGATGTTATTTGTAGATTTTGTGACTGAGTGCACGACGTGAGAGTTTATCCAAACCTTCTCCAACAGAACTGCTTTGAGCTGTACATCCCGAACAACCGCGGCCAGCTCATCAAGGCGTGTAAGACGGAGGCCGATGGGCGAGTGGTGGAAGGAAACCACATGGTGTACCGTATCTCTGCGCCCACCCCGGAGGAGAAGGATGAGTGGATCCACAGCATCAAGTAAGAAGAGATGACGGCTGTATCTTAAAATCCATATTTACGTGAATATGGTTTTAAATGCCTCTGTTTTCCCATCGTGACACTCATAAACAAAAGTTACTGATAGAAATCTAATGCAGACGTGCAAAGTGGGCTAAAATATCTGTTTGGTTGAGGTCTGTCTTTCTACTTGTCAAATATGTTCTGTTTTTTATTTTATGCTTTAATTTGTGTGTTTCAGGTCTGCGGTTAGTGTGGATCCCTTCTATGAAATGCTTGCTGCCAGGAAGAAACGTATATCACTGAAGAAGAAAGAGGAGCAACCCTAGATTCTTTCCATCATCCCTCCTCCTCCTCTGCCTCATCCCTGCTCCTCACTACTTTAGTTAACTCCTCAGACGCCTCCTCTTCCTGTTCAGAGGCCTCCTGTTCAACTCGCCCACCAGACTTTTGAAAAGCTGCGACCTTCTGTTGCTGTCACGCATTCTGCTGCTGTTACACAACTCGACACACCAGAGCACAAAAAGCTTCTCTGTCTCCTTTGGTCTTGTTTTAGTGGACTGTGGTGTGTTTCGGGCTTTATTCACACTAGTGCTCATCAGTTTTTGGACACCACTATTGCTGTTTTTGGCTTTTCTTTTTTTTTTTTGGGTACACTTACTCCAAATTGACACTCTTGAAAGATTGAAAATGTTTTTTTCAGGTGACAGTTTTTCTGCTGGTGCACTTTTTTTTATTTAAGGCGTTTAGAATCTGTAAAAATGGCCGAATGTTCATCTGCTGGTTTTAAGCTTCTAACAGAGACAGTATTTAGCTTCTTCTTGGGGCTGTTTAGCACTTAGCCCACTTTCACAAGACTTCCTGAAAAGTTAGTGTGGATCAAAAAGCCTTGAAACAGTTTTTCTTGGATTTATCTGCATTAATGTGAATATAGTTTCACGCAAGGTAGCAAGCAGCTTTTAGCTTCATGAAGTTTTTCAAAGTATTTAAAATGAATCGTCTTCATTTTTGCCTTCATAAGACACAATGTAACACTAAGATGTTTGTTAGTGGAGACGAATGGCAAGCTGGTTCAGATTGAGATTTGTTCCTATAGTTCTCGTATGGCTTTAAGTTTAAGAACTGAAACGTTTTGAAGAAAATATTTACACGGGATTTTTTATTGGAGTGGTGACGTAATAAGCCCCTTCCTGCTTGTTTCCGTGCTGCACATGTACGTTAGCATGTTTCTGACCATGCTTGAGCATCTAGCAGGGGAGAGCATTATAACCTGACTGAGCAGTTACAGCACGTCACGTCATCTTCGATGAACTCTTGTCCACAAAACGTTCACCCAACGTCTCATCTGTAAGAACTTCTTCCGGGCCGCATCTGTCCGTTTGTGTTTCATGAAATGACAAAGGCAGCTCATTACGATGTACACTTATTTTTGTAAATAGACGTTAGCATATTTGTTTATGAAACACAGAAATTATTTTATTATTTACCTTTTTTTTCTTTTTTTTTTGGTACGAGCTACTGTTTTACTGCATGTTGATGAACGGAGGTGTCGGGCGGCGGCGCTGACCATGCCAGTGCACTGACTTGAAAAGTGTTCGTGTTCCTCGTTGACTCAAAGACTGCGTTTAACGTTGAAGTTGGTCCTGCTGGTTGCTTTTGTAACCATAAGTTTTGTATTTTAATTTACCTTTTGCTCATCTATGGTGTCAGTGAGTGGTTCCCACTTGACAAAGCACACAACAGAAACGGCCGCGCTCCCAACAAGAGGAGTAAACAAAGAACGCTAATTAAACTTTAAATTATTCTAGTTGAAACACTCAGAAATGTGTCAGTTTGAGTCCAGGGATTGATCTGCTTCACATCCAGTTCATAAACTACTAGTGATGAGTTGTGTGTTAGATTGTTGGATAAACAGTTGTTTACTGCACTTTATGTTGTTTAGCGATTTGAGGGAGAGATGCTCTCAACTCTGACTGATTTTCGATGATCTATTTCTCCGCCCTGCTGTTAATCGCTCATACCGCAACAGTTCATGTTTCACAAGCAAGTTTCTCACTGACAAGTTCTGGGTTTATTAGAACTTTTGTGCGTGGCCGGTTCAGATCATGTGAAATTAAGCTGAATGAAATTGTTTCTGTAATTTTTTTACAACTTGTTGTAAAGCCACAGCAAAGTCATGCCTTTTTGCCTAAATTTAAACCATCATTTTTTTGTGTGTGTGTTTCTGTGCATCACAGTGACCATCTGTAGGCTTTTATTTTTTTAGGGGTTTTTTTTTTTTTTTTTTTGTGCAAAGTTGCCAAAAATATGAAAAATAACTACCGGTATTCCACATAAAATGAGCACTGACGGTGAAAGAGATTTATTGTTTCAGACAGGTTCCACTGCTGAGCCACATCTTTCAGAAACTGTACTTAGTTTGAATTTATTTATTTTAATGTGAGATGAAGATGGATGCCTCAGCTGTAGCAAAAGGAAAGGAAAACCACACTACAATGGTACCAGTAAACTACTGTGTAAAAATAAAAGGTACAACAACAAATCATCTTTTTTCCCTTCCTTTTTTTTTTGTTTTATTGTGACGTGGAGCTGTTTTAATTTTATAAATGTGCACTGAACCTTTAGGTACACAAGTTATTTTAGTATTGGATGTTTATTTAATAGTCTTAACTTGATTTCTTCATTTTTATCCCTCCCTACTTGGATTTTGTGTTTTTGTGTAGCACCTGCGCTCTGTCAAGCATATTTGATGTATTTTGATCATTTGTTCAGAAAACCCACAAAGATCTGAATTAA
Source organism: Hypsolebias martinsi (assembly GCA_031762355.1). Lineage (NCBI taxonomy): Eukaryota > Metazoa > Chordata > Actinopteri > Cyprinodontiformes > Rivulidae > Hypsolebias > Hypsolebias martinsi. Next base: position 15,255,301 of record JARVGQ010001306.1, on the reverse strand, counting down.
CTGAAACTGACAAAAGTTTTTAAAACTGAAAAGCAACTAATGAAAATTGATTAATTCCTTTTAATTTTTCCTCAATAGAATTGTTAAATTTCGCTCCACCACATGCACCATGTGGATGCGAATGACAAAGAAACTGACTGATAAAATAATAATAATGAAACAGGCCTCAACAAAACATGGTACCTCTAGAAAAAAAAGAAAATTATTTGACCATAGAGACACTTTAAATGTTGGGCTATAACTAATATATAAGTTCCGGCCCAGTTTACCTTCAAAACAAAAAATACAGATCAACAAGTGCGTACTTAAAACGTGTTTACTGACTGAGCTCTTCTTCTGCTGGAAAACCATCAAATCTCTCTCAGGCATCCCCCAATCATCTGACCTCCCATCACAACTTCTCATCAACTCTGTTCCTGTG
>JARVGQ010001306.1:15219315-15232824 GCA_031762355.1 Hypsolebias martinsi | reverse complement strand
CTCCTGACATCCTGCATCCTCATGTTGAGGACATCAGTTTTAAACTGGTTGTCCTTTCCCAGGTGGTCTTGATTTTAGGTTGTCAAGATCTGTGTGATCTTGTAGTTCTTGTATTTAGATTTCTGTGATTTTGATTCTATTTGTGTTTCCAGCTTCCTCAGTGTTTTCCTCTCACGTAGCTCAGCTCCTGTCCCTAATCCTCATCTGTCCTCCCCAGGTGTTTGTCTTTGCCTATCCTTACAGTCCCTTTAAAACCTGTGTCATTTTGTCACTTTCGTGTCTGTGCACTGTGCTCCTGAGCCAAGAGGATAAAACAGTCTGGCTGAGGGGGTCCAGTGGGTGGCCGTGGCCACCACTTTCTTAGCTGTGGTCATATTGCCCCTCTTGCCCCCACACACACACACACCCCACCACCTCCTGGTAGTGCCCCTGCAGCCAAATTAAAGTTATCTATCCCAACAGAAATCTCAGGATTTCAGGTGGTTTGTTTAAATGAAATAAAATACTTTTAACAATCTGTTTTTGTGTGTTGAACTATGAATTGGTCAAACATATTTGCCAATTTAGTACAAATGTAGAAAAGTTTTGTTCAGTTTTAAAATCCACTACAGCTCAGGTGAGAGATCAACAGTTTCAGACTGTCGGCTGTCGTGAGAGGATGACTCGTGTTTTGGTTTAGTGGGTCAGTTCGTGCTGCAGTTCCCCGTCTGTCAATCTCCTTAACGTGTGTGAATTAGGTCTCGAGGAAGTGAGTGCAAACACAAACAGCTTTTACAGCTCAGATCCAAAGGACATAAAACTACAGAAGCTCCAGTTTTTTCCCTTTTAACCCTGAAACGAGTGACCCAAAACCACACTAAACACCTAGTCTGCAGGACCTGGAAACCAGGAGGCCTCACTCGGGTTCTTCTGCAAAGTTATCAGTTCTTGAAGACTAGTAGTCACTGGTTTGTTTGCAAACATTGATAATTGAATTAAAGAAGGTCACAATGGCAACACAAACCACTTAATTTACAATTGCATTACTTTTAAAGCCACTGTTTTCATGAAACTGTCAGCAATCATTTAAATTTTGGAAACCACTGTTTCAGATAGCAGAAAGCTCGAGTTTTTATTTAGCCCTTTGAGGTCTGTTTTTCCCTAACTAGTAAAAAATAAGTAAGAACAAATTTAGAAATCAGTTCTTCTCTTGTTTGTAGCCGCTTGTTTTTTGATCCTGGTGAAAATCTGGACTTGCAGCACCTCAATGCACCATGTTAAAGGGCAACGACAGCAGGAAGTGACGTCACAACATCGCCATCTCCCGGAGAAAAGCTGAAACTGCACGAGTACTCAAATTCACCTGTTACTGTGATACGAACTAAGGTTTGTGTAAATGTTACACTAAGGGGATTTTAATGTGTATCTAGATGTTGGTTTTCTCCTACAGTCTTAGAAGAAGGTATTACATTTTGTACCACATTACATTTATTTTAAAGCTCAATTTACTGGAAGTTTTTCCTTCTAAAAACATGATTTTTGTGTTCTTGTAACTCATTTCTGTGACTGTTATGATTCATTTTTGTATCTTTGTGATTCTTTTTTATGTCCTTGTAAAATCTTTTGTGTTCTCTCTCCTTTTCTGAAACCGTAGATCATTCTTGCGTCTGTGTGACGTTGCGTCCATGTGACTCATTCTTGCGTCCACATGACTCGTTCTTGCGTCCCTTGTGATTCATTCTTGCATCTCTTGTGACTCGTTCTTGCGTTCATGTGACTCGTTCTCGCTTCCCGTGTGACTCGTTCCTGTGTCGTGGGATTCCTTTTCACGTCTGTGACTCATTCTTGCGTCCGTGTGATTTCTTTTCGCGTTCGTGTGACTTGTTCTTGCATCCGTGTGATTCCTTTTCGTGCCCGTGTGACTCGTTCTTGCGTCCATGTGACTCGTTCTCGCTTCCCGTGTGACTCGTTCCTGTGTCCGTGTGATTCCTTTTCGCGTCCGCGACTCGTTCTTTCCTCCGTGTGATTCCTTTTCGCGCCCGTGTAACTCGTTCTTGCGTCTGTGTAACTCGTTCTTGCGTCTCTTGTGACTCGTTCTTGCATCCATGTGACTCGTTCTCGCTTCCCGTGTGATTCGTTCCTGTGTCTGTGTGATTCATTTTCGCGTCTGCGACTCGTTCTTGCGTCCGTGTGATTCCTTTTCGAGTCCGTGTGACTCGTTCTTGCATTTGTGTGATTCCTTTTCACGTCTGTGTGATTTCTTTTCACGTCCGTGTGAATCCTTTCCGTGTCCGTGTGATTCCTTTTTGCGTCCGTGTGATTCCTTTTTGCGTCCGTGTGTCTCGTTCTTGCGTTTGTGTGATTCCTTTTCACGTCCATGTGATTCTTTTTTGAGTTCGTGTGATTCCTTTTCGCATCCGTGTGACTCGTTCTTGTGTCCGTGTGACTCGTTCTTGTGTCCGTGTGACTCGTGCTTGCGTCACGTGTGAGTCCTTTTTGCGTCTGTATGACTCGTATTTGCATCCTTGTGATTAATTCTGAGTTTTGAAAGGTTTTTTTTCTGCCATGTCAACCATTTTGTTTTCTTGAATAAGTTCATTTTATTTGAGCTCCTCATGTCAGTCTACATTCCTGGGTTCTAAACTGTGAAACCTTGAGAGACAACGTCTTTACAAAAATTTATGTCTGGACTGTGTGTATTTGATCAAATCTTGCTGCTGAATTTTTTTGATCACATTAACAAACTAAAAACAGTTGTTTCCAATCAATTTTCCAGAAATACAATTCAATTCAATTCAATTTTATTTATTTATTTATTATTTTTTTTTTTTTTTTACTTTTTAGGAGCATAAAGCTTTTTTCACCTTTTGAAGCAACAACTTTACATATTTCTCTCTCTCTCTCTCTTTTTTTAAGTTGTGATCAGGATGTCGGGGACATTTCGTACTTGCGTTTTAAACAGTTTTTCTTTGTTTTACGACCTGGTTTTATTCATTTTCTGTTCATGTTTTTACAAAGTACTCCTGAAAGTAAAATGTGAGTAAAGGAACTGCGCTGTGCAAAAACACTGAATATTTTATTTATTTTTTGCTTCCGAGGAATGAAAAAAAAAAGTCTACCAAAGTCTAAGTACAACCTTGGAAAGTCCTTCAGAAAACCTGAAGTGTCCAATAAATCTGCTGTCTTGGCAGCAAAGGAGACGAGGAGTTAAACTGTTTGCTCAGGACTGTATCTGAGACAGATCTTTGTGCCTGTGGTGATGGATTAATTGTTAATTTTTCAGCCCAATATTTCCTTAAACCCCAGCTTTATTATTGGCAGAGCACAGCATAAAGTGACTCAGGTCTATAAACTGTAAACTCAATGCACCGCCATCATTTCTTCCATCGCTCTGTAATCTGCTCAGTTCATGGCAGTAAATGAAAGGCCAGGCTGTGTCCATGGTGGGGCCCCCACCTCCACCACCTCCTCCTCTGAGAATGGGGAGCAGGAATGTGTGATGGGCTGGCTGTATGTAGGCCAGTGATGGGCCAGCCTGTGCTGCTCCGTCTTTGGCTTAAAAAGTTCAAGTCATTATTCTCCTCCTGCTGCTATTCAGATGAAGTCCTGTTGGCTCATTGTTATTCTGCCCGAGTGACAGAGGGACTGGGAGAGTGGGAGCTTGACCGTGGCTCCCCAACTGCAGGGAGCTGCTTGTTCTGCTCGAGGTGGAGCTGGTGGGCTTTCTGACCGGTGGACTTCTTTTTTTAAATTTTCCATGTTGGTAATCGACTCAGCAATGAAGAAAGGTACTGAATGGCACTGAATATCTGACCCTGATTCCCAGGAGGAAAAAGGAGGCTGAGGAAGGAGGGGGAAGAAAGAAAAAGAGAGAGAGGCCATGTGAAAAAGGAGGTGGAGGGGAGGTGAGATTTAGTGCTCTGCTGGATGAAGCAACCCCCCACTAACTAACCAAGAGGGAAAGTAGCCTAATAGGAAGAAAAGAGGGGGTGTTTTACTGTTCATTAACTGGAAGACGTGCAGCAAGCCTTTATCATTTCCCACAATGAGCCCAGAAAAGGTATGTAACTTCTTCTTCTTCTTTATGTTGCTGATCTTTTTTATTACTGTTCCACAAACTGAGCTGAGAGCTGAAGGTTACTGAACTGAACTGTGAGGACAAATCTGAGATGTGTCTCTATTCCTTAAGAGGATCATTCACTATCATGCTTTGACTTAAACACAACTGACACTGCACTCGAGTCCAAAAGAAAGGTTCATTTAGATATAAACTGGGGATTTTGCATTAATGTAAATGAGAGCATGTCACCTTTTAAAACAGGATAAAATGCCTTCAAAACCTTAAAAATGCAAAATTGTTCACAAATCTGAGACAAATTCTATATACTAGATTTTGTTTATAAGCAGTGGCTCCTGACTTTGTCCCTGCCATCAAATAAATGCACAATAAAATTCCTTAAAGTATAATTAATCCACAGTTTTTGTTTTAATCTCACATGTTTTGCAAACTAAAAGATAAAAGTACGCAGTTTGGAGGAAATTTAAAGTGACTAAATGCCATGAATGCACCATCTGTATCAGTTCCCAACCACCTGCAGACTTTTCCTGTGTTGGATCCTGAAACAAATGGCACTTTATTTCTCAGAATTAACCCTAACGAAGCTCAGATTTGCCCACTTTAATTCTTGAAACTGTTTCAGATGTTTTGGGACAAAGTCCCCTCTGACAAATTATAGACTTGATCATTGTGGCCCTAATGAGCAAGAGTCTGGAAATGTTTTTTTTTTGTGTGTGTGTGTCGTATAGCATTACCGTAGTTGATGTGGGTCAACATTTTCTCTGTAATCGCTCTGTGATTACAAAAGGGAGGGTTGCGCAGAAAGAAAGAAAAAAAAAATCGAGTGAGTCTTTGGCTATTTAATCCAGACTGGAAATCCTGTGACCCTGCATTGGTTCCCGTCCTCATGGTCCCCTCTGCTGAGGGGAAAAGTAAACGTGTCGTGTTGGTTCAGAGCTCTGACACCTGTGACTCAGGCTTGGAGGAGCTCTTATCTGAGACGGCACACAAATCCTGGAGAAATATTTGGTTTGGTGTACGGCTGTGAAGCGAAAAGTGTGGAAACCGGGAAAATACCTCTGCCAAGATGGTCTGTGTCACTTGTGATGGCCCTCCCATTTAGATCCAGCCAACTCTGAACATTCATGGACAGAAAGGAGATTTTAAGACTTTTCCTGGGAAATCGTCTTAGTAGTGAACACTATTAACCCCACCATTGTGGTTAAAATTCTTCACGATGCCTTTCTTTTCCTATTTATTTAGACAGTTGTTGACTTCTGTAAAGCTTAGACAGCAGAGGGGAAAGGACACAAGCATCAATCAAGTGGCTGCAGATCTGCAAGAGAAGAAAATGTCTCGCACGGAGGAGGTCAACAAGATGACGGAGAACGTCTACAAGGTGAAAACAGCACTTTTTTAATCTTGATGGGTCCATTCATTTAAAGCTGTTTATGAGTTAGATTTCTGTGTATTAAACAGGGCATTCTGGACCAGTTCAACCCCAGTCTGAAGAACTTTGTGACCATGGGGAAACACTATGAGAGAGCTCTGACAGGTCAGTCAGCTGGACCGGAGCTTTACCGCTCTGTGTTGGCAAAATATCCTCTAAAGCACTGGCTGGACTTCAATAAAACTCCCTGAAAGTGATCTGTGGATGCACATCAGACTCAGAATAAGCTTTATCATCATTGCACCGAGATACGAGAACATCTACATTAGATTCACTCTGGAGTCAACCCATTTCAAGATGCTGGTCGCAGCTGATCAGAAAGTCAAACATGGCTGCACCTCAACAAGTTTTAAAGCTATTGAGCTAACATTTGGTGTGGTAGTAGCCGAGACTGATCCCCAACACATACGCCAAGTGCTTACAGATCGTGCGAGATCTTTGTTTAAAACTTTTGCATAACCTGTTGGGAGTCGACGCTGCTTGTCTGTTAGAAAAAATCTTATGAATCACCTAATTAATTTTAATTTGACTTGCAAAAATTTTTTTATTTTTACATCTGCATCTGATTACCTCTTGAAGTTAACCCAATTCAAGATGGCTGCCACAGCTAACCGACCTGTAAATGCCAAAATGTTTATACCCTGAACAATTTTATAGATGCTGTGCAATGATTTGGTGTGGTGGTAGCTGAGAGTCCTCCTTAATAGATATTTAAAGTCCTTCACATAATCTTTGCTGAAAACTTTAACTGTTGGATGCAACCCTCTGTCTGTTAGCCAAATATCTTATGAACCATTTGATGGATTTTGATGAAACTCACATTTTTGCGACTGAGGTCAACACCATTCAAGATGGCTGCCACAGTCCTTTGACTTTGGCAAATCTAAAAATGGCTAAAGGTCGGTCAAATTTGCAGAAAGTGACTTAAAATTTGGTGTGGTAGTAGCTGAGAGTCATCTCAGACACGCACTGTGAGCAATTAAGGATTGTTTTTTAAAAATTTAACAAAACTACATAAAATAATGTCAGTTTTAAAACTGTTGCGTGAAAAAGTTGGCAATAATTATTTTGGGAGAAAATTAGAAATTTTCACAGATGTTTGCTCTCTTCTACAGGAGTGACCGTGGCAGCTAAAGGCTACTTTGACGCTCTGGTGAAACTGGGAGAGCTGGCGAGCGACAGCCAAGGTTCCAAAGAGCTGGGTGAGAGGAGAAAACCCCCACAAAGTGCTTTTAATGTGAACACGACAGCTGATGAAGAGTGGACGTTAGCGTGTGTGAGGAGATGAGGAGAGGATGGGGAAACGTCGAGGCGGAGAACAGAGGGAAACGTGGAGAGAGCAGGGCCATTGTTGGGAGATTAACAACACCACATGATCTCATTGTAATGCTGAAAACGGCGGGGGAGGCAGGCAGGAGTGTCGGAGGGCGAGATGCCAGCCACCACAAACTACAAGGGCCGTGTGACCGAGGGAGGGGCCTGTAGCTGACCGCCACTTTGTTGATCCAGAACCGTGTCAAAGACACATTTAATATATTTCATTTGGCTTGTTTTGCGATTTTAAGGTGCAAATTTATTCATAGTTACACGTGTGGCCTTTTCCCCACAGCATTTATTTATTATCATCAACTTTCGAGTCCTTTAAACTTTAATATTTTCACAGAAGCAAGCTTAACTTGCAGTGCATTTACGAGCAGCTTTCTGCTTATAAATTAAATGAAAACCAAATACCGCTAGTTTTTAAAGCACAGTTATCTACAATTGTTTATACTCTGTGATAAACGTAACGAAATGAGTCAGAATGAGCAGACTGCAGAGAAAATAAGTGAAAATTTTGATTTTGATACAACTGTGATTTGTGTCAAACTGAGTCTGTGTAGAGATCCTAACTAAAATAACATAATGGATCTTTAAATCAAAATTTTATAACGGGCATGTCTTCAGAAATTATAATTTGGCAAAAGCCTTATGTTTTCATTTGAAACTGACAATTTTTCTCAGCTGGCTGTACCACTGGGAAATCCCTTTTATATGATGTTTACCTTTTCAATATAGGCTGAAATTCTAGACAAAAAACAAACAAAAAAAAGAGTTCTTAAATCTGCACTCTCACAAATAAAACAAGCTTGTAATTACCAAATTTCAACAAAATACAGATCATTTTGAAGCTTTTGAGATGGAGAATTAGAAAATAACTCATTAATGTAAAAATTCCTCATTTTAACAGTGTAGCTCACAAGCAGGTTTATTCAAGTCAGATTAGGCTAATTATGCATTTTTAGGACTGATGCCACAAGAACAAGACACATGAGGTGTGGCTTCAACATGTAAACAAAAAAATTGAGTATTTACTTTGTAAGATGACAACCACACAACTTGCTCCTCATTCAACCTTTATTTATACAGGTTAATCCATTGAGCCTCAGGGACTCATTTACAAGAGAGACTTGATTCTAACAAAAAGTGATGACAACAGTAGACAACCATAAAAGGAAGCATACAAATTTAGAAGAACAAGTGAAAGAAAATGGCATTAAAATGAAACAAAAAAAAAACAGCTAGGTTGTAAGGTGATGTAGAAAACTAAAAACTGGAACATGTCCGCATTTGTTTGAAGCCACTTAGAGAGGTCAAGGTCGAGAGCTTCAGATCTTTTTGCAAGATATTCCAGGAAACAGGAGCGGAGTATAGGAGAAGGCCCTTTTGCCTAGTTCACTCCTCACTGAGGGAACACTGCATGTAATAATGTCCTGAGAGTGCACGCTGAAGCTGCACTCACACAGTGACATGTAGGAGGAGATGTATGAAGGCAGCAGACCAAGAAGGGATTTGAAGATGAAAATATACCAATGAGAGAGTTAGCATGAAGTTAATGACCACTTAACAAGTGAATACAGGGTGCAATGGTGGGTACAGTAATTACAGCCAGTTATGAATCTTAGCGCACCATGATAGACAACATCCAACATCTGTATGGTAATTCACATTATATAAGCAAGTAGTATACTGGTACTAGTCACCAGATGAACAGTCCAGTCTACATCATCCTCCATGCCCTCCAGAGGACATTGTGGATGTCAACTGGAATACTTTTATTATTTCTGTTTTCCCTTTTTGTGGATATATCCTTTGGACTTTGTGGAATATCCTCAACTTTACTGTTTCGTTCTTGGAATTATCAACCATGACGCTTTGTAATACATCTAAGACAAGGACACTGTTAGTTGTGATTCACCAACGAGGGAACCATGTTGTAAATCGCAAGTGGGGGAATGTAGTGTCTTATGTCCCTCGGAGGGTTCACATCCTGACCTCAGGGACATGATAGTATGGTAATTAAACCCCCAGTTGCTAATCTACTTCCCTTCCTGAGAAGTCAGACAAGATGACTCCTCACAGGATCTACCTTCTGTAAAGCTAAGTTTTGCCTGGGTCTTGTGCACAAAATGAGTTCTCCAAGCTCACACAAGAACAAAATGACACAATTTCTGTCACGCAACTATGTCGAAGAGAGACGATTTCTTCACTTCTCATTAATCCAGCTTAACAACCACAAAAGTCACAGCAGCTTTCAGTATCGGTCCCACAACTACACTACCAGAAACTGAAATGTGCATAAATTGTATTATTTTTGTAACAAACAACTCAAAAAAGAGATTCTGACAAGACACAGAAAAAAACACTACAAGCTAAAAGTAGGATCTGGAAAAACGAGAGTTAAAAATAATTAAACATTTTTTGCCTGTGTTTTCCTTCAGGCCTCTAAAGACTAAATCTGCCTCTGTCCCCACAGGAGACACCCTGTTCCAGATGGCCGAGGTTCACAGACAGATTCAGGTTCAGCTGGAAGACGTGGTGAGAACAGATACTGAATAAAAACACTAATAATCTTTTGTTTTCCCCAAGTAAATAACCTCTTGTGTTAGAAACATGTGTTTATAATTTTAACACAAGTCTGAAAAAGTTGCTGTAAACTTCAGCAAGTTAACGAGTTTGTTCTAAACAACTTCACCATCAGCTGAAGCTGTTTCACTCTGAGATGCTGGCCCAGTTGGAACAGAAGCTGGAGCTGGACATCAAATACCTCACAGTAAGTTCACGTTGGTAGCTTTCATTTAGTTTCATGGTGTGTATAAAGAGTACAAACACAGGAAAGAGTAGAAGAGAGGGGGAAAAAAGAGGGACGTTCGTTAGAACTTTGAGCAGAAAGGCAAAGTGTTGGTGTTCATTTTTACATTTTCATATTTAAGTATAATATAAATGGTATATTAATGAAATTATGTAAGACAAATTAAGGAAAAAGAACAATTTTGGAAAGTTATTGTTGGAAAAACAGTTTTGCTAAACCGTTAAAACCAATAACTCCTTCAACAAATAAAAACAAGGCTTCTACTTTTTAATTAAGTTTTGTTCTGAAGTTGTAGAACCAGTAAGTTCTGGTAAAAATGTTCAACTATGTGGAGTAATGTACGGATATTTATTAGGGATATTTATTTTACTGCACCGTGAGATCCTTAAAAGGAGGGGGTCTGGTTTGGGAACCTCAGTGTCTCTCTTTATGCAGATGATGTCGTTCTGATGGTGTTTTTGGGCCATGACCTCCAGCATCCTCTGGGGATGTTCAGAGCTGAGTGTGAAGCAGCTGGGATGAGAGTTGGCTACTCCAAGTTAGAGGCCGTACTTCTCAACCAGAAATGGGTGTAATACTCCCTCCAGGTCAGGGGGTCCTCAGCTGGTGGAGTTGAAGTATCTGGACGTCTTGTTCAAAGGTGATGAACTGATGGATTGGGGATTGTCGGAGTTGCTTCAGTTGGTTGTTCTCCGTCATCCTTGGAGTAGAGCTGCTGCTCCTTTGTATGGAAAAGAATCAGTTGAGGTTGCTCGAGCATCTGATTAGGATGTCTCGCTTTGGAGGTTCCTGGGCATGTCCCACAAGTAGAAGACCTAGCGGAAGATCCAGAACTCTCTGGAGGGATTGATTATGTCCTCTTTGGCCTGGGAACGCCTCGGGGTATCCCAGGAAGATCTGGAGAATGTCACTGGGGAGTGAAATGTCTGGGTTCTGGGTTTCTCTCCTGGACCTGTTCCTCCGCGATCTGAAAACGGATCAAAGATGGATGTTTATTTATTTATTTATTTTTTATTATTATGTGGTTCTTCAAGTTGTTTTTTGAAGGCAGTGTAAACCCATATATCTTTGTCTACTGAATATGCAGGTTTGAGGTGAAGTTTGTGAGTCACAGGGGATCTTAAATATACAGTCATTACTGAAGAGTTGCAGAAACTACCAGAATATCCGAATAGATGATATACAGTATTTGAAGAGTGCCAATATTTGTTGTTGCTTTCATGTAAGATGGTTTGGTTTTATGACCCAGGTGTAATTTCTGAAGATTTTCCTCAAAGATGCACTTTAACTTTATGGATGTCAGTAACTCCAACTAGGACTCAATCCTAACTATTGGTTCGTTTGTTGTTGTTTGTTCCTCTCAGTCGACTCTAAAGAAGTACCAGAGTGAGCGAAGGTCTAAATCTGAATCGATCGAGCGCTGCCAGTCCCAGCTGAAGAAGCTCCGCAGGAAGAGCCAGGGCAGCCGCCACCCGAACAAGTACGGAGACAGGGAGATGCAGGTGGGTGAAGTTTCAGAGTGGATTCTGAGGCCGTGAAACAAAGACGTTAATGTGACCTCGTTCATTTGCCTAAAATGTCTCAGTATTATAAAGCAAAGTTATGCAAGTGTTTGGGTGAGATTTAGCAGCAGAAGAAATAAGATTAGAGAAAAACCTGATTTAACTGAAACTTAGATTTGTTCTGAAGCCTGAAGAAAAAAATAAGCCAAAGGACAGCTTTTACATTTGTTCTTTTGTCCCAGGGTCACATACCCTGCCAGGGGGTTTACAGGCAGATCCGTGGAAGAATGTGCTGAGGTTTGAGACAATAATTGGGGGTGTCTTCCTTTCAGTTTGTGGAGCTGATGAGTCGTCGCCAAGGCGAGCTGGACGCACTGGTGGCCACGGGTTACAAGTCGGCTCTGACGGAGGAGAGGAGACGATACTGCTTCCTGGTGGACAGACAGTGCTGCGTCACCAAACTGCTCATAAACTACCACTCCAAGGTGATTTATATACAGTAATTGGTTTCTTTTCTGTCATTGCGTACAGTGTATTTAAATAATTTGAACATAAAAGCATCTAATCCGATGGGCTGTTTTTTTTTTTTTTTTGTTAGTTTTTTTGGTTTTTGGTACCATCATTTTTGTGCTTAAAAAATTTGAATTTTAATGCACAATCACTAGACTAAAGTGCACTGTGCTTATAATACCTGAAATCAGAATCAGAATAAGCTTTATTATCATTGTTCATTATTTTTGCGATAGACGAAGCCTTTCCTTAGTTTAGTCAGATTCAGATAAATTGTTGATTTTTTTTTCAAGCAAACTATTTTTCTTGTCAGCCTTGAGTCTTATTGTCACTTTCAAGATCCAACATGGCCAAAGTAGGGTGCATTCTACTTGTCCGTGCTTACGAGCCCCTCCAAGGTTGTTTCCGGCTGACGAGTCCCAAAGCTGCAGGTGGCCAGTGATTCTCACAAATCACTTCCATCTTATGGTTTAGCTCATAAATCAGCCAATTTTGAGTCCTCAAAGCATGAACCAAACCTTCACAAGCAGCCTGAAGAGCAAGTATACCTCGCTGCAGCAAACAGAAAGGGGCGGGGCCGGACCATTGCCGTCCTTCCCCGCCCCTCATTTGGAAATGGTAGTTGGTCCCACTGGTAGTCCGTCCTGTCGGGATTAATTTAAAACGTTAAACAAGCTGGACACACTCAGAGAGAAAGTACGGTTAGGGTTAGGGTTAGGGTTACGGTTATTAAGGTATTTAGACGACTGATTATGAAAATAGCGCCCCCGTCCTTTCCGGAGTGCAATAGTACCACTTCCACATAAGGGTATGGGACTGACAGTGGTCCGTCCCCGCCCCTTTCTGTTTGCTGCAGCGAGGACCTTCTCAAACCTGTTATCATAAATTCATTTGTATACGTCTTTGGCGTCCTCCTGAGATTCTCAGCAGAACATGAGGGTTCTCCAGGACCCTGTCGCTTTGTTGAAAAGATTTTGTTGATTGCGTTGAAAGTCCAGTTGATCAGATCCATAACAGTAGTTTTCATTTCAGAAATACAGTTTTACTTCTTTGGTAACTATTAATTAAGACTTTAATTTCAGATTTTTTTTTCTGTGCTTTTGGTTGTGAACCAGGTGAGAGAGCTTCTGTCGCACAAACTTTCTTCGTGGCATCAGTCGTGCTCTCAGCCGACGAAGCTGCCAGAGCGCGCCCTCAACCTGCTGCGCCACACAGCACCGCAAAGCCCGGGGGCTGCTGGGATAGCTGAGGCCGTCCGTCACACCAAGCAGGGCTCTGCTCAACCAGAGCAGGTAAAAAAAAAAAAAAAAAACAACTAAACTTTTAATTTAAATGCAAAGATTTTTAATGATAAATCTTTAAATCACGGTGTGTGTACTGTATTTTGTGGCGTACAAGTCGCAGTTTTTTGCATAGATTTATCAGTCCTGTGACCTATACGAAGAAGCAACTTAATTTTTTTTTCATATTAAGTTTCATATTCATAACAATTTTTGACTGATGCTTTAAATTTCAAAGAACTGAAACAGCAAGTCCTCCTGTGCGCACTTGCTTCACTCAGCTGGTGCAGGTGGAGGAATGCTGGAGAGCTAGCGGCTTCGGCCGCGATGGATGTAAGGATGGTGCTGTGCCACCCAGGTGAAATGAAGCTGTTTTGACCATTAAATAAACTCATAATAAAGTCGACGGGTCAGTGGTGACGCAAAATAAATGCGACTAACACCGACACGACTTATATCATTCAACATTCGAAGCTCATTCAACACTTGCTCTTCTCAAGGGCGGACGTCTCCTCTCGGTTTCTGCTTTGCTTTTGCTTTGTCTTGTCTGTGAAACTGTCTGAGAGCCTCTCTTCTACAAAATCTTCAGAATCATAACTATG
>JARVGQ010001306.1:15189480-15206332 GCA_031762355.1 Hypsolebias martinsi | reverse complement strand
AGGGTGGAGACAGGTGTGACTGCTTCACTTATCCCACCCACATTCTTGATGTTGTCGGTACCAGGGCTTGAACCGGCATCTTCCGATCACAAGCTCACCTTCTTAACCTCTGCGCCACCACTCCCACTATTTCTGTTTATAATTAAACATTTTAATTTTGTTTTGAATGAAGAGGACTCAGATTTTCATACCTTTGCTTTTATTTGTGGAATTGGTTTAAAATGCAAATTGCTCATTGATTGGTTTATTTAAGGCTGTCGCTCTTATTGGTGTCCAGTTCTCATGTTAAGCATAGATTTCATTCATATGTCTTTCAGCATACATAAATGCTGTTTGAACATTCATCAGTTCGGTCCAGCATGCACAACCTCAACCATTCATGCTAAGAGTCATTGGCTTTAAAAATATTTCCTGATGTTTGTTTCAGGATGAGTCTGGAGCCCACTTAGATTCTTCTGCTGGGGTTGAGGATGAAAAACCAAATTGTGTGTCAAGTTCCTCTGCAGCTCTGCAGCCTCCAGCTGGACCAAAGAAGAAGAGGCACCGAATTCCTCGGCAAGACAAGGACAAAGACCAACAAGTTAGTGACTAATTCAGTCTGTTGTTGTCCACAAGGCTGCGTGTTCAACAGTACAGAATGATTAAACGTTTAAACAATTAACAGTGTAGAGTGATTCCTTTCAGGTATACAAAATTGCCTCTTTTTCTCAGGTTGAACCAGATGTTTCTGTTCTGCCAGAGACACAGTTTGGAGAAATGTCGAGTCCAACATCTCTGTCGCACTGATCAGCATCCTGAATATAATGGAGATGACGATGGAGTCAGGCTTTACATTATTTTTGTTTCACTTTAAGACTACAAATTGATCTAATCTGTGTAAATGCATCTGCTTTGTACTCTTGTATATGCTTTTTTTTATTTTCACTTTTTGTAGTTTATACTGATAAATGCATAATTATGTGTACAGTTTTGAGTACAGTTACAATATGGAACAGAATGTCATAAATATTACAAATTATGATCAGACAAAGCATCACTATATAACACGTTTGTTTTTTCAGTATTTGTTGTTTTTGTTAGATTGGTTATAGCTCAGCTTCACATACAATGTTTTAGTTTCAGGCAAAATAAAACAAGCGTCTCTATATGTGGTTTGGTCCATTATTATATAATAATTATTAATTATTATGTGATGGTTTGTCACAGCAGAAGACAAAGTTATAATGCAAAAAATGATATAATTTCACAAATTATCTTTCTGTCTAAATGGCACATGTATGAATATTCTCACGTAAAGATATTTTGTGCAGAAAGATGAGACAGAAAATGGAATGGGACCTTTACGCTTCAATCAAAACTCTTAACGACTGCTGAGCCAATAGTCGAGCTTCATGTGAGAGTGATCGATGTATCTCCTGCCCAATCAGGGCTCTTAGAAAAGATGTATGGGCGGGGTTTGATTGCGGAGGTGGGATTTTAGCTACCGTCCATCTTCAGCTACATTACAGTGAACGAGCTTAACGAAAAGAAAACATTTTGGAAGTAAAGAAGACTTTCTGGAAGTAGTTGTGGCTGTATTTGAAATAAGATAAACGAAATCCCATACTCTAGGTAAATGTCGTACACAAGTATCAATATAGACAGTCGGTTCGACCCAGTTTCCCTTTTTCCTTGATTTGGCTAGCTAAGCGGCTAGTTAGCATGTTAGCCATATTAGCTAGCATACCGTCGATTAGAACGAATTCTGGTTTTATGCGGCTTTCGCAACGTAAAACCATCTCATAAAAACTATGCTAGACCCCAGAGTAATGATGCACGAATGTTAAAAGCATCAATGATTTTTCAGGGTGCTTGACCGGTTGCTAACCGAGCGAAGTGCACGAACAACTGACTAGTGTTAACGTTAGCTTGCTAGTCTGCTAATTTTAGCTGACATCTATATCAGGACCAATTGATGATATTAGCGGGATAATATAAGTTGTTCATATATAACCACCAGGAGGCTCTCATATACGTGTTTTTGACGAAAATACTTTTGTTCTGCAGCGGATGTGTTAAGTTGTGCTGCTTATGACAAGTGTCCAGCTGGATGGAGTTAACGTCAGTTTCAGTCGCTGCAGCCCGGTGTACGGCTCCTGCTGTTGGTGGGAGATTTGTCTCGCTTGAACGCTGAATTTACACATGTTTATTTTGTTGCATAGCCGACTTCTTGACAGACGGAATGTGGACATTGTCGTAGTCAGAGCCATGGCTGACAAGAGAAAACTACAAGGTAAAACAAGTGTGAAACTGTTCATGTTGCCCAGGATAAGTCACTCTATCTAGCTTGTAGTCCTAGATACTTTCCCATTTATAAATCTAATATGAGCAATTCTTCCACATCTTCTACCTCTGCAGGTGAAATTGATAGATGTTTGAAAAAAGTAGCAGAGGGTGTAGAGCAGTTTGAAGATATTTGGCAAAAGGTAAGAGACTTTCACATCAGTTTTTTTTTATGGGATTTTCTAACTAAAGCATCAGATCCACACGTTTTTGCTTATGCATCTTGCTTTTCAGCTCCACAATGCAGCCAACGCAAACCAGAAGGAAAAATATGAGGCTGACCTCAAGAAAGAGATTAAAAAGCTACAAGTAAGACAAGATGATAGAGCCTTTTATTAACCAAAATAAGTGCTGGTGTGCAGAATGGACTGTGCTTTAATGTTCATCTTCTGTGTTCTTCCAGCGATTGAGAGATCAAATTAAAACGTGGGTGGCCTCAAACGAAATCAAAGACAAAAGGCAGCTAGTTGAGAACCGCAAACTTATAGAGACGGTATGGTGTTTAGAATACAGTATACTTCTTTTATTTATTTATTTATTTTTTTTTAGCTTTTGTCCTTGCATGCATTCATGGAGCTGGTCTTTTCTTTATTATAGTATGCTCAGCACCACCTCATCACGCTTACTACACAGCTGGTAAAAAAAATGCATGTGGGTGATAAAACTAACCAGAAACATTTAGTTTTCAAATTATAAATGATCTTTTCTGCCACTGCTCATGTCATTTATATCTAAAACATATCACAAGAATTGTTTGAGATAGGAAAATACAGCGAGAATGGCTTTTCCTGCAATTTCATGGTTGCTAGAATGATATATACAGTATTGCCAACGTACCGGTAATTGATTTTCTGACAATAAGGAACACAAATGACACCAACACATTTCTGAAATGTTAAGAAAGGACTGAATGCTCTTGGGGGAAGGAAGAAAAAAAAAACACCAGGTGCAGTGCTTTTTTTCATAGGCTGCTGTTACGCTCTCTCCATTTTAATTACCATTATCAAAATAAGACCTTGATTTTTAAGGGGAAAATAATGAGACTTATCTGATTGTTTTTTGTTTTTAGCAAATGGAACGGTTCAAAGTGGTGGAGCGTGAAACAAAAACAAAAGCGTACTCTAAAGAAGGCTTGGGGCTTGCTCAGAAGGTGGATCCAGCTCAGAGGGAAAAGGAAGAGACGGGACAGTGGCTAACAGTAAAATATTCACATCTATTTAAAACATTATGTCATCCTATGTTTATTTTAAATGCTAATGTCATCAGAAGGGAAGGAAACCACAAACATTTTAAGATTTAAAACTCTAAAATCAGTTGTTGTTGTTGTTGTTGTTGTTGTTGTTGTTGTTGTTTTTTAATCAATGCTTATGTTTGCATTAGCGCTTTTCTCTTCCTCCTGATTTTCAGAATACAATAGACACACTAAATATGCAGGTGGATCAATTTGAGAGTGAGGTAGAATCTCTTTCAGTCCAGACACGAAAAAAGAAAGGTGATAAGGAGGTAAACCCATCCACCTTTTACAACCACGCAATACTGCTTGTTTCTATTCTAGTGCTAAATTAAATGTTTTTTATGTTGTTGTTTTTTTCTTGTGTAGAAACAAGACCGCATCGAGGAGCTCAAGCGGTTAATTGAGCGGCATAGATTCCACATTCGCATGTTAGAGACCATTTTACGAATGCTGGACAATGATTCTGTGCCGGTGGATGCAATACAAAAGATCAAGGATGATGTTGAGTACTACATTGATTCTTCTCAAGACCCGGATTTTGAGGAGAACGAGTTCCTTTATGACGACTTAGACCTGGAAGACATCCGTGAGAAAAGACTACAAATATATAAAAAATGTGCTTTTCTTTCTTCGGGCTTGCCGATGTCACCTGACAGCCTCTCTTGTTTTTCCTTTTGTAGCTGCAGCGTTAGTTGCAACTTCTCCGTCAGGTCTGGGCAACATGGAAGATGAAATGTACCTCCATTCGAGCAGCACTCCCACGTCCACCACATCATCTTCACCCATCCCTCCATCCCCAGCTACTTGCACCGCTGTAAGTTCCAAATTTTATTAGCGTTTGAACATTTTTCAAAGTTTTATAGGGATGCTCAGTAGAAAAAGTACTTCCTGACATATTGCACATATTTTCCACCTTAAAATGAATTCAGTTTACTCTTCTATACCACTAGCTGGTATGCTGAATCAACTTTTCAAAGGTGGATTGTTATATCAAGGTATCTCCTCCTATAGGAGAACTCAGAGGACGATAAGAAAAGGGGACGGTCGACAGACAGTGAAGTTAGTCAGGTGAGAGGCTCACATCTGTGCTGTGTCAGTAGTTAACCAGTGTAGTGCAGCACGCTTCACCCTTGTTCCTGGAGACTCACACTGGCTGGAGTATTTTTTTGTTTTGCTTGTTTGGTTGGCTTCTTTGCACTGAAATGAAACAAGCTTTCTCTGTGGGGCCACGGTTGGAGATTTCTGATTTTACTTTGCTATTTCCTGCACAAATGGGATTCTGTAGATATCTGTAAAACTTTGCTCGCTTTTTTTTCACTGAACTTCTGTAATTGCCTTTTTGGACAGTTATTTGAGATTGTTTGTGTTTCATTTCCAGTCGCCAGTGAAGAATGGCACCCCATCTTTACAATCTTCCTTTTCTTCTTCCACCACCTCTGGGTCTTCTTCATCCTCTTCCCTTGTGTCCATGGCGAGTGTTGTTGGAGGCATTCTCACGATTCCCACGAGCAGTACTCTGATAGGAAGCTTCAGCAGTGCAGTACAACAACATCAGCATCAGTCTGCACAACAGCAGCAACAGTCTCAGCAATCAAACCAACCACAGCAGCAGCAGCAACAGCAGCCACCTCAGACTAAACCCTCTGTTCCCTCGAACAACACCCCAAGCCCACCCAGCAACCCTCTTCTCCCAACATCCACTGTCCCTTCTTTAACCACACCCAGCACGCCCACTTCATCAGCTCTCAACTCTCAGCCCATCTCCGGACCCACTGCCACATCCAGTTTGGGGCTGGGGCTGGGGCTGGATTTAAGAAAAGGTGGCATAACGGGGACCAGCAGTGCCAATCAAATGTCAAGTTTAGGCTTGACTGGCCACACCACTCCTTTAAACACAATGGCAGGCCTCATTTCAGGGTCCACGTCTGCCCTTTATGCTCATGCAGCAGCATCTGGAGGTTTGGGCCTGAGCTGCACAACGCAGTCCAGCATTTTAACAGAGAGCAGCACTTCCATCCCCACCTCAGGGTCAAGTGGAATCACCACCAACGGCACGGGGTCAGGGCTTAGTTTGTTAGGTTCCAACCTGGCACAAAATTCTCTGAGTGGGAGTATTTTGAGTTTGGTCCCTGGGCAAGGTGTGTCCCCTGCTACCTCTCAGATGCCCCCTACTTCTGCCAGCACCGCAACTGGAGTAGTTGGTTTGATGGTTGGCAACGGAGGAAGTGTAGGTGGGGTTGGACCAGTAGGAGTGAATGCTGCTCCTGCTAGACCACCAAGTGGACTGAAGCAAAATGGAAGCACAAGTGAGTCAATGTCTTTTTGTGATTTTTGTGTTTCTTTATTGTGAGTTTTATTTTACATAAATACCCGGTACTCCTAACCTCTGCCCTCAGGTTACAGTGCTGTAGTGGCAGAGAGCTCCACAGAGTTATCTTTAAGCACGCCAAACCAGTCACTAAACAGCCAACCCTCATCCCTCAGCTCCTCAACCAGCCAGCCGTAAGTCAATTTCTTTCCTCTGTTTTAACACCTGGGACTTCACATCTGGTTTCTTTTTGTTTTTGTTTTGTTTTTTGGTGGTTTCTAATTTTGTCAAGTTAACACTTATCTTGTGCAGGATGGACAACGGTCCCAGTTTAATCAGCTCCATCACCCTGCCCCCCAGTTCTCCATCCCCCTCGTTCTCAGACAGTACACCCAGTGGAGGGAGTCTTCTGAATGGGCCCCACTCTTATCCACAGGCCTCTGAAGGCCTTGAGGTGAGCCAAGCTGGTCATGTGACCCAGTCAGATTAATGCCAGGTGTAGCAGCAGCCTCTTTAATTTAGAGTAGGGAGAGATTTAACATCAGACGGGCTCAAGCTGCTTGAGATGTTGAACAAAATGCTTTGAGAGTAATTATACAGTAATGGGACATCTGCCTTGATGCTCCAAGTTGTTGCCATTAGAGCTGTGGTTGTAAGAAGATCAATCTGTCATTGATTTTGTTCATTTTCTGTCCTAATTATTGTCAGGAGAAACTGATAGCAGACTTTTCTACACCAGACATTTCAACTTGTCTCAGCAGGATAATCACAGCTGAGGCTAATTTTGCTAACGACTGATCAGTCCCATTAAAGCCACAGCAGTGAGCAGGACAGCAAAGTACAGGAATCCTTCGTTCAGCTCATCTAAATGCAGTAATTTTCAAGATGTCAATTTTACCTGTCTTTTCTGCCATAAAAAGCCAAAATATTTGCAGTGAGAAAAGTATTAACAAACTTGCAGTCATGTTTTATTTATATTTTAATTAGTGACTCATCTGGCATGTGTGGTTTCTAGTACTTTTCTTTGGTACATTACTGAAAGGTATTTATATGTTCAACTTTAAGTATCACTTTAAAGATATATATTTCAAGCTGCCCACAGACTTCTGTTTTTAGCCAAATTTACATCAAATGAAAAAGAGTACAGTTATGCAACAGCACATAGAGCTAGGAAACATGCCAAAATACTTTTCTCTTTATAAACAGTAACTCCTAGTTTGTTTTTTTTCTACAAGCATACATAAGGCAGCAGTCACTTGTGGTGTATAAATTCTAAATAAATTATATTTAACTAGCATGGAATCATTTCTTCTGCAGTGAGCATTTAATTTTTGACAATTTTGAGCTTATTACTGTTTGAAACTGAGATAATTAGAAATTGAGATGGCTTGTGATTGTGACACAATGTATGGAGCTGTTGCTCCGAAAATAAGCTGTAACTGTGACAGATCATGTGTTTTAATGAAGCTTAAGTACTAATTTGTAAATATTTGGTTTTATTGTCATTTGTTGTGAGTTTTATGCTTTAGTATTTCTTCTTTTTGAACACCTGAATGTTTATTTGTCTTAGTATTTTCATACATGCCTTTTATAATGTTCCCATCATGTCCTCCTCAGGCTCCTAAAGGCCTCAGTTCCCTGAAGGTGATGGCTGAGAGAGCAGCACTCGGATCGGGTCTAGATGGAGAGATTCCCAACCTTCATGTGACCGAGAGAGGTCTGAACGGTCAGGCAAAATGTCCACACTTCTAAAACAATTGTCACCCTGTAAACTTTTAATAATTTAAAGTTTCTTAGTGTCCACAGCACAGCATTTCTTAAGTAAACACCAAACATCAGTGTGTCATTGACAGCTGTGGTAGAGTTATTGTATTATGGTGTTTAAGGCATTTCAGTTGATTAGATTTTTACATTTCAATGAAACATGAGGACTAGTTAGTCAGGAATACCTGTGTTGTTTCAGTGTTCAGAGTTTAAAAAATTAAATGGATTGTTGGATTAAAATGGTTAGTGCAGTACATATATTGCCCAACCAGATGTGATCATGTTTATTCCACCCTGAAGCGGGCCTATAAGACTGTCCTCCTCCCTTACCTGAACTTGTCTGACCATCTCTCCCTGCTCTTTGTACCTGCATATACCCCACACTGGAGGATAACTAAGCCACTGGTTAAGACTAAATACCTGGCCTGAGGGAGCACTTAATCACTTGCAGGACTGCTTCCAGATTACAGAGTGGACTATATTTGACAACCTGGAACGACATGAGCGAACAGATGCTGTCATGCATCAGATACTGTAGATGCTGTCACTGTGGACAGAAAGATTCTGGTTTGTCCTAACCAAAATCTTGAGATGACCTTAGTGGTGAAGGCACTCTTGAGGGCCTGGAACTCTGCCTTTAAGTCACGTGACAGAGTTCTGTACAGCACAGCAAGATCTGATCTAAGGAGAGGCGTCACGCAGCGAAGGAGGCGCACAGGAGGAAAGTGGAATCACATCTGGAGGACGACGACTCGCGTTGGGTGTGGCAAGGGATTCACCACCTGGCGAACTACTTTGTCAACTTGCCAGTTGCAGTCAATGCGGATGCATAGCAGAAGAACCTAATCTCTTCTTCTCTTGCTTTGAATCACCAAGACCTGCCACATCGTTGGTGTTTCAATGATTCTCCAGTCCTCTACCTCCCATGCTCCAGGATCACCAGCTGAAGTGTGTTCTGAAGGCTGTGAGCCTTCAAAAAGCTGTTGGGCCAGATGGTGTTCTGGGCAGTTGCTTCACGCATGTGCAGATCAGCTGACAGGAGTCTAACTGGGATTTTTAATACATCTCAGTCCATAGAATTCATCGTCGCCACTGCTCTCTGCACAGCCCTGCACCATCTGGAGCTCTCGGGGACATGTTGGACGCTGTTCATTGATTACAGCTCGGCTTTTAACACCATCATGCCCAACATCCTGGTGGAGAAACTCTACGATGTGTAGAATGACCCCTCCCCTCCATCTGTTACTGGATCAAAGATTTTTTTTTGACCAAACAACCACAGGTTGTCAAAGTGGGTCAGTTCCACTCTGACGATCAGCACTGGCTCTCCCCAGGGCTGTGTGTTGAGCCCTCTTCTGTATACCCTCTACATGCATGATTCTGTTCCCATCCACCGCTCGAACTCTTAAGTTCACCGGCGACACCACTGTGATCGGGCTGATCACAGGGATGATGAGTTAGCTTATAGAGAGGAAATACAGGTGTCGGCAGAGAAAAATCTGGAGCTGAATACTTCCAAGACCAAAGAGATCATAGATTTCAGAAAGCAGAGATCATCAATGGGACATGTGTGGAAAGGGTGGCCTTCAAGTTTCTGGGAGTCCTCATTACTGAGGACCTCACTTGGACCACCAATACATCAGCACTGATCAAAAAGGCAAAGCAGAGACTCCACTTTGTACGGGTGTTGTGGAGGAGCCACCTTCGGGGGAAGCCGCTGATGTTTTTCTATTGGGCCACCATAGAATCTGTGGTGATCTACTGTGTCACTGTGTGGTTTGCTGCTTGACAGGAGGAACTGGCAAAGGGTAAACAGGACTGCAGAAAGGATTATCAGCTGCCCTTAGCTCTTGTTGGAGGGCATCGCTTGGTTGCATTGCCTCAGCAGAACTCAGAGAATCTTCTGGCACTTCCTACCCTGAGCAGCAGCTGCTGCCTTCAGGCAGAATGTTCAGGTCTTCAAAATGTAGAACAGACAGGAAAAAAGTAGTTTCTACCATTAGAATCCTAAATGCTGCTAAATCAAATATCAACCCGGGATATCAATTACCCATTTTTAATGTAGTGTCATTTTATTGAACTATGTTAATACCCACTTATGGACAGTAATAGTTTTATTCTACTTTTATTGTGTGAATTGTATGAATATGTGTTTTTATCATAGGCACCTTACAGGAGCTGCACTCATATTTTTGTTGTTTTTATGATACAATGACAATAGAAGGCGTTCTGACTCTGAGCCTGGCTGTGAGGTGCTCTTATGGTTTCCTGTGTGACCGTTGAACCATTTTCCTCGTCCTGCAGATATCTTCTCTGGTTCGTCAGCAGCGCCCGGTACGCCCGCTGCTCCTCAGCCGTCCGTGTCGGAGGTCAGTATCCCTCCTTTACTCGGGGTCTGTCCGCTGGGTCCAACCCCTCTCCCCAAAGAGCAGCTGTACCAGCAGGCGATGCAGGACTCTGTGTGGAACCACATGCCTCACCCGTCTGACTCTGAGAGGATCAGGTGAGCAGCTCGCAGCTTTCAGTTTAGACTTGTCTGACATACTCTTCATGGAAGTCTAAAGTTGAGGTCAAGATCCCACTGCTGACACAAATTCAACTTTAAAATAATTGAAAGCTAATTTTTGTGTGGTTTTATTTATTTTTTTGATAGTTAGACGTATTTTGTACGCCAAAATGATTTTTCAGTATAGGAAGGAGAAAATGTTTGGTGATAAAAATTTTCTGATTTTTTTTATTTATTTTATTTTTAAAGGCAATACCTGATGAGGAATCCATGTCCCACTTTGCCCTACCACCATCAAGTACCAACCCACCACTCTGACACCATAGAGTTCTACCAGAGACTGTCCACAGAAACGCTCTTCTTCATCTTCTACTACCTGGAGGTAATAATTAACCTCATTAGCTGATTTTTTTTCCTTCACGTTTGTGAATTTGTTTTGATCCTCTTTCTCTCCTAGGGCACTAAGGCTCAGTATTTGTCTGCCAAGGCTCTAAAGAAACAGTCATGGAGGTTTCATACAAAGTACATGATGTGGTTTCAGAGGCACGAGGAACCCAAGACTATCACGGATGAGTTTGAACAGGTGCAGCTTCTTCACAGTGAAGAACTAAGATTTCATTTTTTTTTAATTATTATGTTTATGTTTCTTTATCACCCTTCTGTCCCCCACAGGGCACTTACATTTACTTTGACTATGAGAAATGGGGCCAGAGGAAGAAGGAGGGGTTCACCTTCGAGTACAGGTACCTCGAAGACAGAGACTTGCAGTGACGCACTGAGGGGACACGAAAGGACAGAGAAAAAGACAAAACCGTGCTGCTGTTGACATTCCGAGACTGAACGCCAAAACTGTGGATAGAGATTGTGATGTGTAGTAGAAATCCTCTCCTGGAGTGGAGACTGGTGTCTGTATAGGCTGCATCTCAATGCGAAGCCCAAGCTCCTCGTGTAGTGCTTTGCTTTTTGATAAAAACGCCCCGTGGGTCTGATCAAACGCACTGCGCTGCACGAGCTGGGAAGGCTCTCGTTGGAGATCTGCGTTTGTGCCTGTCTGTGTGCACACTCAGTATGTGGCATTAGGAAAGCCTACCCCATGCATGTTTTTTTTGTTTTTTCCTTTATTTTTCTGTTTCAACATGATTCTCTACCACACATCCAACATGAGCCTGGAAGCCTTCGACACAAAACAAACTTTGGATTTAAGGTGCCCATCCTGTATTTTCTGTAACGTGGTTTAGGATGGCGATGTCCAGTGGACATTTAGTCATGGTGTGTAGGAGCGGCTTCTTTTAAGACCCTACAATGCCTGTTGAATATGGTCACTATTGAAGATAGTGAGCAGTTATCAATAGTTTTATTGATATTTGTCTTGGTCGAATAACACGTGATTGAGAGTGACCACAGGGCCTCTCCCTGTGACAGGGAAAGAGTCCTTATTGGACATGGATTAAATTGCTATGCAATTGAACTGGTCTCCGAGTCCCTCTCTTTACAAATAAAATGTTTTTAAGTTAAACCTGTCAAATATTATGGCGCCTCCATGTTTGTGACTACTTAATAAACTTGTAAAATAAATTTTATTAGGGTTTGGAGGAATCGATCTACTTGATGTTTGACCATTTACATCGTTGAGAAATTCTTGTTCTCTGCAGAAAGGCCACGCAGTGCAGTGAATGTAGCTCTACATGAATCACCTGTTGCAAAATATGCCCTGTTGGATTAAAAACCTTCCTGAGTCAGTTCCCCCACCTTTAGGTTTATTTCTGTTACAGTCAGAGTCCACCCTGTTCAATTTACCACCTGATATTTAAGTGAAGTCCCTCTAAAGGTGAATGTACACTGATACAACTGTTTACATGTAGAGTTTAAACAAAAGGCTAAAATTCAGGTGGCAGGTCGAACTCGATGTGTTGAAATTTATCTTTTGCATCTCGATTTATTTATTTTTTACGATTCAGTCAAAATAAATCCAGATCTCATTAGTGAGTGGGATCAATTTCAAAGGTTTTGATGTGGATAAATAAAGATGTACAGTCCTGGGAGCTGCATTTTAGAGATTATATTTTTCAGGGTCTTCAGATTTTCTGAAAGGGGACGGTCAGGAGAAAGCAAAAATGTGAATCTCAACCATTTCCCCCCTCGTCACAGTTCTGCATGGGAGATGTTCTTAAAAAAAATGGGACTAAAAAAAAAATTGTAAAATTTCAATAAATACTTTTAAGAAATACACATCAGTGTGTGTGGTGTAAACTGTTGTTTGGGATAAAGATTTATTTAAAAAAAATTTAGGTCTGTTCAAAAATTAATGTTTAAATAGTTCTCTTCTAGAGTGGAGTTTAATTACTTTTAATTCAAATGGAGAAATATAAAATACAAGGTAAAGCACAACGGGACATGAAATATGTTGCAATGCAGGATCTGCATGCTCGATGTTTCACATCTTGGATTCCTTTTTCACTTTGAGGAACTCGGCCATGTTGGAGAAATATTTCTGGTTGGCTTCAGCCACCTTCTTCTCTGCAGCCTGTGGGTTCACGATCTCCAGGCCCTGCAGACGAGAGCAGATAAACGGTGAGATGACGATAAAAACCTAACTGTTAACGCTCTCCTGCTGAACTGGTTCTTGCCTGAAGAGGAGTGAAAGCTACACTGGAGCTGGTTCCTGAGGAGCGATCTCTGACTGTGGACTTTCCTCCGTACGTCATGCTCTGCTTCTGCAACGTTCTCTGTCGTGAATGACAGAAGGGACAGCATTGAAGATCGTGAAGGAAAAAAAAAAAAGACTTGGGAGGTGGAGAGAGAAAAAAGAAGCGCTCTGTCAGCGTCTACCTGCAGTGATTTGGAGATCCTCGCCTTGGTGGCCTCGTTGACCTGAGCCTGCCGGACTCTGCCACTGCCGCTCTTCCCCAGCTGACCCAGACTGAAGCCCAGATCCTCCTGATAGGCGTCATCTTCGATCTGCAACGTCAGTGAGCCTCATTAGTGTCACTACAGCACAACAAGCACAAAACCCCACATCTTATGCATCATTATGTGCTAGTGTGCAATTTTTTTTTCATTACCACGTTGTTGACCTTCAACCAAAGATTAAGAGCGTGTTAGGATTTTTTTTTGTCTCCAAACCCTATGCATTATTTTTCACCACTTTTTATTGTCTGAACATACAGATCTCACTTGTAAATGAGTCTTCGGGGCTCAATGTGACTTATCTGTTTAAATAAAAGGTTGAATTGAATGAAGAGCTTCATTAATTATTGCATGTCGGGAAAATTCACTAAACGAACCCAAAACAATGCAGTCCATTTAAATAATTTTTAAAGGCACAACAGCTATCAAAATGAGCTATTTTTCTGTGCTTTTCATTTGAATTCTGTGTGCATCATCTATGATTAAAAAAGAAAAACTAAATACCATTCACCTCCAAAAGTCTACGGCATAATTTGTAACAAATGACAATCGCCAACAAGTCATTTGTTTACATTTGGTATTGGATTAGATTTTTAGATTGTTAGATTATTAGATTAGTATTAGGTTTGATATTAGATGCTGAAGCCTGATGGGTTACTTTTTATTAGAGAAAGTTAATGATGCCACATTATCCAAGTCTAAACAGACAGCTGAGAAAATCTCCACAAACCTCAGCGAAGGTCATTCTGTTGGCGTGTTTCCGTATCTCAGTCAGGCCGAGACGCTCCTTCATCTTTCGATACCTACAGGGGAAAAAAAAAAAAACCAGATGAGCGTTGTGTGATAAGGCTTCATATATTTTTACCTGCTGCTTTTCTAAATGTGTGTGTGCTGCTCGTCTTTGCTCTAACGCGTCCTGTTCTTGCTGAATATTTTCTTCCATTTTCCTGAAATGACTAGTTTCAAGAACTTATTTAAATGTACTGTACTGTATATAAAGATGTGAATAAACACACCTGGTTTTACGGTTTGTTTTTTAAAGAGTACCATGGGTCTGAATAAGGGTAATAGTAAAGAAGCAGATATACCTCCTTCCTCCTCTCTTCTTCCTCTGTCCATCCAGTGGAGCTGGCAGCGGTTTGACCTGCTTCACCGGTGGAGGCTCCTGCCATTTATCAAACTTCCTCTCGATCTCTTCTTTTAGATCATAACCAACCTGTAGAAATGAAAAGCTTTCATCAGCTTTGCTGCAAGCATTATAAATACATTTATAGGAGACTGAACCTGAAATGTTTTTTCACTGCAATAAAGTGCAGCTGCAGATAAATTTAGCTGCACTGATCCTTTAAAATGTCCACCTTTCCATCTGAACTCTCGTGAAAACTGTCCACTCGAGAAGCCAAGGTGCACTTGGCAGCCACCAGACGAGCCGCCTTCCTTCTAAGGTCCTGAAGAAGAAGAATGATTGTCATTAGCCCACCGCCTTCAGTTAATAAACAAACTTATATGCAAATATCTGGCATTTACAGGTGGTAACAGCTGCACAACATCACAGTGGTAGATGAAGCCGGTGTGAGGGAGCAGAGACGTGCTGCTGAAGCCGGACAGGGTTCTCCTCTGAGCCCCCAGCAGCATCAGGTTACAAGCCGGCATCTTGGAAAGGTTAGTGAGGCCGCCGGCGATACCTGCAGCAAGAAAAGAATAAGAAAGATAAATAGTTAATAAAATCTGCCTTTGTAAATGAATGTGCAGCTTTAAAATGTTCTCACCCATAATCTTGGCAGCAGTTGATGCTCCAACAATAATGGACAGGTTCGGGGCTATAAACGACATTCTTGACTCGACGTACTCGTATATCCTGTGTTTGGACTGATTCAGCTCCAGGGCCATGTCACAAGCCTCCTCAAGCTGCTTCAGTTCATCTTCACTTAGCAATGACCTGGAAAAAAAAATAAAAATTCATTTTCACTTTGTAAGTCTTAAAACTGGAAGAAAGTAAAGGAAATTCAAAGTGAGATATCTTGCCATCCAGTGATGCCATGTATTAATATCAGGATGGGATTGTGTTGTTTGAAGGACAAACTCACCCCTGTGTGGTCGATGCAGTCACGCTGACAACCATGATAGTGGCATTGGTCAAGATTTGCTGCAGTGTTTCGTTGTTTTTACATTTCTCCAGATTGTTGCCCAGTTCCTTTGCAAGAACAAAAATGAGATGTTAAAGCACCACAAGCACAAAAAATAACCTGTTTGTGTAAATAACACTCAGCGTATATACGGTAAGCTTTTATATATTTGCTGTTTCAAAATATCTAGATCAGGGATATTCAACTGGTGGCCCAGGGGCTAAATCAGGCCCACAGATGAGCTCAGTTCGGCCCACCAGTGGGTTCATTTTAAATAAAACTAGATTTTAAAACATAAAATAAAACTTACTTAATGACGATAATTGCTGGATGTCTGGCCCCCGAGCTCTTGGCTTTCAGTAACTGTGGCCCCCTGAGCAATTTAGAGTTGAATAGCCCTGATCTAGATTGTCTCACTTGCACTTTACGCCCAAGGCCCAAATATTGATTTGTTTTTATATTACTTTAATTACGTCAACATTGTTCTCACTAACAAAAGAACATTTTGATGAAACAAATAAACAAAACAAAAACAATCATAATCATTGAGCTGTAAGGGGCCGCAACCATACATTACGAAATGTTTGCTTATAAAACTTGGAAACCTAAAAACAGTGGGTTGTAAATTGGATTTTTATTTATTCATTTTTTTGTATGTGATCGTAAAAGAATCAATAAAAATGATTTATTTTATCCAAGACAAAAATATGCAATGTTCTAACAAAACGGCATCACCACTGTGACCTCAACTTTTTATTAATTATATAAGTATATTTAATAATTATATTTATTAATTAATTCATAATGTTCATTATCTCATAGGTTTGGGTTGCAGGGCCAAAGAATACTAGAACCCTCTATAGATTTACAAATATAAGGTGAAAAAATATCCTACAGTATAAAAATATGTTCATGGTAAAATATTGAAAACAGATCTTAAGTTTCTTTACTCTTATGTCAGATTAGGTCAGTTTACTATCTTAGGTCTAAAATGAAGTATGTGTTTTTAAAGTCCCAAAAAGTAGGTAAAGTGTCGTAATGATGAATTAAAGGATGTCTGTTTTAAGTTGTTATTTTTTCTTTCCAGGAAATCTCAGTATCTGACGTGACAAAGCAGGCTGATGATATCATTGAGCACATTCAGGTAGATGCAATGAATTCATAATGTCATTATCTCATAGTTTGGGTTGCAGGACCAAATAATACTAGAAGAAACCTCTAGATTTACAAATGTCGAGTGAAAAAATATCCCACGGTATAAAAATATCTTCATGGTAACTTGTTGAAAACGGATCTTAAATTTCATTACTCTTACATCAGACTAGGTCAGTTTGTCTCTCTTAGGTCTAAAATGAAGTTTGTGTTTGTAAAGTCCCCAAAAGTAGGTAATATTTGTAGATTCTTAATTAAGACACACGGGCACGGCTTCTTTATTCAAACGGGCGCTTTAAAGAATGAATGCCCGTGTGTCGTCATTAAGAAACCACAGTGAAAACTCGTGGCCGCTCGTCATTAAAGAAGTCCTAAGCGAACGTTTCTCGTCTTATGCATTCTTTACAGTTAGTGAACTAACTCATGTTCGTGCTGCTGGTTGGAGTAATGTTATTCTATATTAGTGCTTAGTGTATTTTTAGTTGGTGTTTTTCTTAGTTCACATCTTAGATCTTAGTAATGTTTTCTTTTGC
>JARVGQ010001306.1:15173906-15187839 GCA_031762355.1 Hypsolebias martinsi | reverse complement strand
GACCCTGTGTACATAATTTAGTTTCATCACATGTACCACATGTGGTGCAAATGACAATAAAGACTCTCTGACTCTGATCTGTTTCATGTTGCTGTGTTCATTCGTGCTCATCTGCTCACAGAGACTCATGTTCATGCCGCTGTCTGCTGGTGGGTTGAGGCGGGGATGGAAGTCTGACCAGAGGAGAGCCATGACTGCAGAGTGAGAAGATTTTGTTTATTGTTTTGCGGAGATCTTGGATCTAAAAGAAGTTCATGAAACTTCATTGGATAGTTGGGGACTGTCAGGAAAAAATGTTTAGGGAACTTTGTGATATTGTGTTTAAATGTGTCTATAGTTGGGGATTATCAGAAAAATTTGGGGAATTTCAATAAAGGTACCAAGATGTGAAGTACTTAGTCAACTGACATGGAGGAGGGAGACCATTGCCCAGTGTGGGACATGGACATATGCCTCCCTTGGTTAATGGATCTTGAACTTCTGGTGTTTATTTCTACATTTGGGACTAGAGATTGCGATCAAGGATAAGATGTGCCCCAGAACTACGAGTCAATATCTCACTCGTATGGATGGAGCTTACCACACCTTGAGAAAAAAAAAAAAGGATCCTGAGATGTATGAACGTGTTGCTTTTGTTGTCTGTCTGGGATTGGTATAGAACAGCTGTTTATGTCTGTGAGAATGTGTTTAGGAGGTGAAAAGTGTGTGCCACAATCATAAGCTGTTCACAAGCTCACCATGATGGTCCAACTTACTTTTCACAGACACTGCTGAGGGACTCGTAGGAGCTGACGAGCTCAACTCGTTGGTTGGAGTTTCCTGTTGTAAACAGTCCAGCAGTTTTATGTCATTTTTAATGTAAACACACTTTTTAATATGTCAGTTATTAAGCCAGCTGGGAAATAAATACCTGATCAAAAAGGTAGACCGTGACATCATCAAAGAAGGACACGTTCCTCCCTCTGTCCCGTTCTCTGTCCAGCGGCTCTTTGGGTGATTTCAGCAGACTCCTCAGCCCGATGCGTTTGTCCACGTCGGTCTCCGTGATGACAATCACCCTCCGGGAGCTTTCATCCTCCAGCTCATCCTCCTCCTCCTCGTCTGGGTCGTTTCCAGATGACAGAACTCTTCGTCTTCCGATGCGGTTCCCGATGGCCCCATCCCCAAATACCCCTTTGCCACTCGGGGTGAGGGGGAGATTCAAAGCAAGAGGAGGGAGGGCGAGAGACAGACGAGCCAGTTTTGCTGTAAAAAAAAAAAAAAAAAAGTGAGAAGCTGTGTGAATAATAAAGGGCATAACAGGAAGTTTTGATTTTGTTTGCGTATTATTGTTTCTGTTGCTCCAGATTATATCTATATCTATCAACTATTTTTAGCTACTTCACAGACCGACTAACACATTCGCTTCACCATTTGACTTTTAAAACTAATTTTAAAATGTTGTAAGTATGGATGTAATCTCTTGAACCATACACCAATAAGTGTCCTATTTTTCAGCTACTCTCAAAATTAAACTTTGAATTTATTTTAAAGACAATTTGCACTCTAACAGATTAGCTCCAGTTGAACCACAGCAGTTCTGCTTGTTGTCAGTAGGTGGCGATGTTACTCAGTAACAACAAAAAACACAAGATACGTAGTTGTAGAAGAAAAACTCGAAACTGCTTTATAATGTACTTCTTGTCCTTTTTAAACACTTTTAAAGCAAAGATTAGACTTTTAACATTTAAAACTTAATTGCAAGTCATACAAAATTTTTAATTATTAAAATCTAGCTCCACTAATCCACCTTAGCATGTAAATACCATCAAACTTTATGAGAATATGTTTTGGGGGGAAATGCACTTTAAATTTCTTTTGTAGACTATAAAAGATACAAAGTCAACAACATTTAATAACAGTGTATGGGTCGCTTGGAAAATTCTTATGTGTTGGGGATAAATACTGAATTATTGGGCAGGACTTCAGAATATAGCACCAGAAGTTATTGGTGTCTTGTTTTTGTATTGTTTAGTGTATTCTTAGATCATATCTTAGATCTTATTGCTGTTTTTCTTTGACAATTTATACTTTTGTTGGAATGTAATTGGGACCCAGCCAGTGTACACAATATGGTTCCACCTCATGTACCACATGCGATGCAAATGACAATAAAGAACCTTGACCTTGAGAAGTTACGACTGTTCGTTAGAATGGTGTAAAATTTAAAAAAATTCTGTCACTTTTTGTTAAAGCAGATCAAGATGAACAAGGACTTCCTTATGGAAACTTGAGGATTCATGCAAACAAATGTGGAGAAGTTAATCCCATGAGATGTTTGACTGTGACCTTTACGTTTGGGTTTAAAAAGAAATTACCGGTAGTTTTAAAAATACTCATTGTAAGAAAGCCAGGGTTAAAAGACGAGCTGTGTGTGATTTCAGGTTAGCTAACTGTAGAATACCAAGATCAGTGTGTGACAGAAGGATGGAGAGAAAAGGCAAATATGTATAGTCATTTGTGTGAGGACGCAGCTTATTAGAAGTTCTTGCAGAGTTTGAATGACACGTTCTGCTAAGAGATTGTTGGGTTTGAGAATGTCATTTTGGTTTTAATTGTAAGATGTGAATCAAATAGAAGAAGAAAATAAAGCAAAGTCAAAAAGCTTCATGGAAAGAAATTGACTGAAGGAAAATGGTTGTGATTTATGATCTTCAGCATGACGATACCTTTCATCGCCTGGTTAGCTGCAGGCTGAGATGCCGTGACCTCAGGTTGTTCCATCACAGTGAGCGGCTCAGATTTAGTTTGATCAAACTCTGTGAGTGGCTGATAGCTGGGGACAGCGTCCTGCTCCTCTTGGCTGAAACATAGATAAACATAGTGACACATAAATGTTAAAGAATCAAGTTTATGATAAGCTCACTTAACATGTTCCTTGTTGCTTCACGAACTTCTTGCAGGTAGCTCTGGTTGTATTTGGCTTTGTCCACCAAAATGAGCAGCTCATGTCTGCAATGACGTCTGGTGGTTATCCCACTCCAAAGGGATAGTTGGTATTTGGTAAAGTGGGGATCTTTAGAGTTAACAGTTGTTATCTTACCTGCTGTAGACAGCCGTTTGAGTTGTCTCAGTTTGGAGAATTCAGGCATAAGTTTTAAGAGAGAAGACAAACTGGTCCAATTCTGAAGCAGATTTTTTATGGATTGAAAATGACTCAAATCTTTAAAATCTCATAGCGTTCATAAGAATGCTTTTTTTTTTTTTTTTAACTCTTATAACGCCTTACATGGCTACCTGCACATACAGCTATGATTATTAGCACTGAAGACCAGATTGTAAACAATCCATGTGAAATATGTTGTAACATGAAACGTGGTAAATGGTGGAGTGACCATCGGAAGCAGAAGTGTCGTTGTAAAAACCAGCATTAAACAAACTGCTGCAACAATCAAACATTGAGAAAAAAAATTGAATTGAGAAAGCTCCTCGGATGAAGAGCGAAACGTCTTTTGTTCCAAATAAAGTCCAGTTGTTTCTGTATTGAACGTTTTTTTATTTATTTTATCATGTCCTGGATGACTGAGAATCTTCACCAACAAACTGGAGCAACATTTACGTTACAATGGAGTTGGGGATCCGATCTCATTCTGACTAGCCATTAGCTCGTCTTCTCTGAAACGTCTACCTGCTAATAATGCCATGAGCCGTTTCTGATGCAGGTAAGATACCAACTGCTGTTAAAAATGCAAATGCAAATATGCAAATATTGCAAATATTTCTATGATAACAGACTACTTGACAATTAAATAGGACTTTTACAATACAGTATTAGCATTTTCAGAAACATGGCTAAATGATGAAAATATAAATAATGCCCATATTGAAGGGTATGAATTATATATGAACAGAAATAACAGGAGAGGTGGTGGTGTGGCTCTATTTGTAAACAGTAAAATGTAAATTAATTGATGAAATGTCAATTATTGATGATAATATAATTGAAATGATAACAACAGAAATAAATAATAAAAATGATAAAAACATTATAATTAGTTGTGTATATCGACCTCCTGATTCTAATAAAGAATCATTCACAGATAGAATCATAGAACTACTAGAAAAGAATCGTTGTGGAATGAATTGGAAACTGATGTTAAAGAAGCTAAATCAATGTCTATATTTAAAAGAATGTCAAGGTTAAATTGTTAAAAAAATATATCTGAAATTAGTTTAAATAGTAACTCTATGTGATTAAGGAAGTTAATAAGTTGTTCATTTCTTTTTTTTTTTTTCTTTTTTTTTGGTATTTAAAGGAAGTTGTTCGTTTAAATTGTTTATCAAAGAATAAGGGGCAGATATGATAAGATTTTTTTTCTTCATCTGCTACCTTTCATTTTATATTTTTTTCTCTCTTGTCATCTGTATGTTAATTGTTTTGTGTTTTTTTATTATAAAATGAATTAATAAATAAATAATAATAAAAAAATAAAAAAATAAAAACTCCACATAATCCTTCACAAACACAGTAGTAAACAAACTGATTAACTAGTTTTTCTATTAACAAGTTCTGATGGTGAAAATGACCAGGCTGTATTTCAGTTGGATTAAAAAAGGCCTAAAAAATAAATGTGAACATTTACATCCTTATCAAAACTTGCAATTTACACTGTGAGGAATTCAGCTACTTTCCATAGAGAGAGAAATAATAAAACACAGCTTCAGCACCTAATTGTCAGGTTTACTTGTTCACGTCTGGTGATTCAGACTGAGGTGTGAAAGTGTCACAGTGGAAAAACACGACGACGTCTCTGCTAACGTGACGTTCGGCGTCAGTGTGAGCATTTCTGCTGTGACTCCTTTCTAGAAAAAGAGAGAAATTCTTCAAAATATCTGCCAGGAGTTCCAAGAAGAACATCCTCGGCGCATGCCTTCACCTCACGTGGAGTTTCTCATTCTAACGTGTGAATGAAAACGCTGAAACTAAAGTTTGAACTCAATACATGCCACCAAAGAAATGTTCTTTAAATGAAGGGTTGAAATGGAACTTTACTACATATGTCTAAGAAGATAAAGTCATGATTCAATTCAAACGTTTGGTGCTGCAACATCTACAAGTTCAAACCTCCTGGGCCTACGTTATATGAAGATTTGCGGCTGATCATTCAGTACCTCTCATCTTCTGCTTGCTCTTTCAGCTCACAGCTGCTTTCCATGACTTGGTCCCCCCAGGGCCGGAGCGTAACAGTCTCCTTCACGTCGCCCCCCCAAAGAATGTTTGTTTTCACGTTTTCACTGAGGGAGAACTGCAGCCTCTCCTCGCACACCTGAAGCACCAAAGTGAAACCAGTTAATCTACAGGTCACACGGGAAGCGGTTCTACGCTTGCAGCGAGTCACGAGCGCTCACCTGCATCATGAGGCCATTTTTGGTCGTCATCTTGGAAAGACACCCCTGATCTTTAACGTCAGGTGACCTCTGCTCATCATTCCTCTCTGTTGGTGATGACAGATTGTCTTGGGAATCCATGATTGTTGTTTTATTAGATTCTCCCAGCTCATTTGATTTGTTACGGATCTCTTCTGTTTTTAAGTCCACCCCGCTTCCCTCAGGCGGCGAGGAGCTGCGCATCTCATCACCTGCTTCGTTTTCGCTTGTGCAGCTCCCCTTCTGATCAGGCGCTTTCTTCAGAGACTCCAGGAGCTCAAGGTTCCCCAAGAAAAGCTCCCCCAAAGTTTCCCCCTCGTCCCCAGAGATGCAGCAGAGCTGTTCCAGTTTCTCAAAATCCTCCAGCGGCTCCTCATCCAGATCCTTCCACTCTGAAATCAACAACTCAGGTATGTTTTTCTGTGCGTTTTGGGGCATGGAAGGAACTGCTGGGGAAGTTTTCTCTGAAAAGTCATCCTGGTGATGTTCACCTTCGATGTATGATGTGAAGTTGTTGTCATCGGTGAGCGTTATGTGCACAGAGGTGAGGTTCAGATTGGCTGAGATCCCTTTATTCTGAGTTGCGGCGGGCGGTAACTCTTGCTCTGAGACGTCTGTGTTGTGAGGTGGTGAATTATACGACTCTGTCTCGGTGCTGGTGTTAAAGTCTTCTAGATTAATGTGAGTAATAAAGTCTTCTGCCTCTATAACAGAGGGGGGTGGACTGGGAAAAGAGTCGTCTAAACTTTCCAGTTTATCGTCTTGTACATCCAGGTCTATGCTCCGTGGAGGACTTGGAAAGTCTACAGAGCTGAAATTGTCCATCTCTGGATATGACGGCTCCGAGTCCTTCAGTGCTTCGAAGGTACTGGGACTGAACGGCATTTCTCTGTATTCCTCCTCCACTCTTTGCACTCCTTCTTCGTCTGTGCACTGCTGAGCCAACTGTCTGACTTCAGCTTCTGATGTGAAGCCCGATTCATCGTTCACCTGGTCTGAGCAGTTCACGCGAGAAGCTTCAGTGACGCTGGTGGGTGCGACTGAGCTTTTGTTCGGTGAAGCGTGGCTGAAGTCGTGTAAAGCTGATGTCTGGTCCGCTCTGCGGGTGCTGCAGACATGATTCTCAGGCCATCTGTTAAAGTTTTGATTCTCCTCCATGTCTCCCTCCATGCATGACAAAACCTGATCCTCTCCTTTCACCAAGGACTCGTCTTCTGGGGTTTCCACATTCTCTACTTCAATATCTGAGAGCAACTGTTTTTCAGTCCTCTTGAAATTCTCAACCTCTTCAAGATTCTCAATGTTTTCCTCCTGCAGTATGTCTGCTGCTGTCTGATGGCTAGCTGAACCGTTGGAGCTCCATGGTTCCCTCACAGTAAGATTGTCACTTAGGGTCTCGTTGGTCCAGGTCTTCTCCAGCACTGCAGGGTGAGGCTCACTTCCTGCCAGCTCATCGTTTTCTTTTGTCTCCCAATTCTCTTCGCCTACAACCAGCCTCTCCTTCGTCTGCCACTCTTTATTTATTGAATAAAACTCGGATCTCGGTTCGACTTCTTGGCACCGCTTCTCGGGAGAAGCCCACTGGTTATTTTGGTCGGGCCATGAGTGCAAGTTTCCCGGTTGAGCCAAGCAGACAAGTTCCCCCCCAACAACCCCAGATCCTGGTGTTTCCTCATCCTCCTCCAGAGCGTTCCACCAGTCCTCAGACATCACATCCAGCTGCTCACAAGAGTTGTCACTCGTGTTTTTATTAGGGTCGTTCGTACTTGTTTCTCTGCTCGCAGGAGGTTTTTCATTCAGGCCTTTTTGATTTGTCTCCATCCCTCCCAGGACCTCTGTATCCTCCTTCTCTGAGCAGAGAAGGTTTCTTAGGCCCAGCTCGTTTTGGTCCAAACTAACCCTCTCTTCAACGCCCAGGCAGACTTTATTGTCTAAAAGCTCCACTCCACCTTTTGAATGAGTTTCACCTCTCAATCTGCCCTCACTGCTTTGTACATCCCAGAGTTCAGATAATCTGGACTCTGGTTCGTTTCCAGATTTCAGGGACTTTGGCGCAGTTAGATCATTTTCCGTCACTGGAACACTCGTTTCAGTTTTTGAAATGGTTAAATCACTCGTCTCTGCGGGGCTCTTCAAACACAGGGTTAAGTTGCTCTCATCTGGGTATTTGTAGTCTGTTATTTTAGAAACGATGCCCGCCGTGTAGTGGCCGTCTATCACAAACCCCCCGCTTTGTGAAAGAGCTTTCAAAGGTTCGTCGTCTAATTTGGAAAACAACTTATCGATAAAGTCAACGCAGTCCTCGACGTCAAGATCATCACACGGCGGTGCTGATTTATTGCTCTCATTGTGAAAAATGCCAGAATCGTCTCTCTGTGTGGACGTCAGCCCTTTGTTCAGCGTATCTTTCTCATCGCCTGACAGAGATCTGTCATTTGTGTCCACGTTTTCACAAACCTCAATAGTTTCTTCTCCATTTCTCGTTTCAATACATGAAGTGTGTAAACTAGTCCGTAACGGGCTCTTTTCACTCGGCTCGCCCTCCTCTTCGGTGTTCTCCTCTATCTCTGTCAATATCGCTCGCTCGCCGGCTCGGCCGCTGCTAGGCCTGGAGGCGAGTCCGTCGCCGCTGCTCCTCTTGCTCGTCCCGTCGCCCTCCCAGTCGCTGTCTGAGAAATAGGCAGAGTCTCGATGAGGCGTTTCATTTCCCAGAGCCCGCCACCCACTACCTCCCCCTCCTGTCCAAGAGTCACTGGGGGTGAGGCCGTCTGCTGAGCTGGAAGTCAGAGGCGACAGGACAGAGTCCGTGGGGTTGACAAGCGAGACATCTGAGGACGGATTCCACTCGGGAGTGCTTGGACTGACCGAAGGAACGGGTTCCTTTTGGGTGATATGATTATATATTATTTGATTAGCATCATTTTCTCTATCTGTATCTGCAAAGTTTTTATTATTACAAAAGTCCATATTCTCCAAATCAGCTGTTTTATCAGAGGTGTTGTCCTGCACGCCATCAGACTTTCCCTCAGTTTGAGCTCCTGCCTCAGGTCCACACACCTGCAGGTTATCTTTTATTGTTCCACCATTCTCTATCACAGCAGCAGTTTCTGTCTGATTCATAATGATAGGCTTGTTCTCGTGCGGTATCACAGTGTTGGACTTTACGCCACTCTTGGTGGATTCAGAAGGAGACAGATCTGTTAGCGCTCCTCTGGCAGGTAAGGCAGGTCCGTCTGAACACTCCTCCTCCTCCTCTTCTTTCTTGCACTTGAGTGTTTGATTGTGTAATAAACCATTTTTGGGCATGATTTCTGAAAACACAAACTCATCGGACTGGCAGTGATCAGTTTTGTTTTCTTGGCTGTCCAGTATCAGAGGCTGGTTATTCGATCCTATGTGGAGTTTGGGGATCTTGGGTCTGATGGAAACTTTTATCTCACTCTTTTTAGCTCGTTTGGTCACTTGGGCATAAATGGCCTCAGTTTGTGTATCGTCTTTGCCTTTGCTAGATGCTCGTATGGAGCTCTCCGTCTGAAACCTGATGGTCTGAGAGGAGTCTGGGTCAAAGCACAGGGACTCGTACTCAGGGGACAGGGGAGTTGGGGAGTTGGACGGATCTGGTTCCATCCTGTTTGTGGTGGCGGTTTGTCTCGATATGATTTCCGTCAAAAAGGTTTCCGCTGATTGGATCTCTTTTAGGAACTCTTCCCTGGTCATTTCAGGTCTAGGTGGCTTCTGTATTTCAGATTCCTGCTTCTCGACAGTGACTTCCGTCAGGAGAGATCGGGATCTCCGTATACCTTTTGTGCTGGTTTCCTCAGGCTCTCTGCCTGGAACGCAGACGTAGGGTCGCAACCTGGATCCTGCCGGGTAGAGGTATTTTACCGAATCGCTTTCTGATCCTTCGTTTATGTCTATGTCTATTCTTTCCGTGTCAACCTCTGTGAGGAAAAGATCCTTCTGGAATGATTCATCTGTTACTACACCGTCCTCCTCAGCTCCTGTCCTGTTGACATGCACCTCTTGTCCCCACGACTGTCCGGCCGAGCTGAGCTCAGTGATTAGCGACTGCGAGCGGCGCATCCCTTTGCTGGGTAGCGTAACATTCCCCCATCTCTCTCCATCTTTTTTCTCCTCCTCCTCCTCTGGTTTGGCCTCATTGGACTCTGTCACACTTGATATCTCTGTCAGGAACAGATGCATCGGAGACTTCTTGGCTGCAACAACATGCTCTGTGTGAAGCTCAGCGTCTTCTCTCCAAATGGTCGGTAGAATAGTGTCGAGGCGGGACTGGGTCCTTTTCATTCCCCTGGAGAAGAGTTCTGCGGTGCCTGGGTCTGCGTCTTCAGATAGGCTGGAGTGAGTGACAGTCGTACCGCTGCAGGGTCTTTCAGGGGACATGAAAGGGGAGTCGTCCTCGTCTGAGTATGTGGGACTTGAAGAAGACTGCCTGTCGATCTGGGTGTTCGATGGCTGTGGGCGAGGTGGGTTTTGATAAATAGGGCGCAAAGGGTTTTGTCTACGAATGGGAGAGTCAAAGTCTTTTGCCCGAGAGTATGAGGCCTCCTTGGAGGGGTGCAATGGCACTGCATGCCTGCTGTCGTTCTCAGACATGTCACAGGATAGTGGGTCTCTGCTGAATCTTTGCATCTGTGGCTTACTGTATCTCGAGTCTGTGTTGTAGCTTGGTACACATCGCTGAGGTTTGGAGTGAGGGGGGAGAGGAGGAGGGCACATTTGAGGGTACATCGGCTGGGTTGATGGGGGAATGGCGGGGGCGCGGGAGGGGGAGGGCGGCAGAGCCTGTCGAGAGCGATGGAAACCGAGATGATCAAGGGTAGACGGTGGGCAGGAGCCCGTGTGATGGGGGTCTGTCTCAATTTTTCCTCCAACAGTGTAGTGAGGCAGCCCTCTGTAGCCGAGCGGAGGGACGGGGAGAGGACGGGAGTGAAGGTGGTTGGACGAAGACATGGACATGGAGCGAGGCTTGGGAGGGAGCAGTGGGGCTTGAAATGTTGCGGGGCGTTTTTTATCTGCTCCGCTGCTCGTTTTATTCTCTGCTTCGTCGTCGTCCCCTAAATCCACCACGGAGAAGTCCGTCACTCGACTCGAAGTGTCTCTGAATTCTGCCACGCCTGTCTTTGGCACCTGGCGCTGCACCTCGCTGGAGCGGACCTTGTAGAGTGTCTTTTCACTCTTCTCGGAAGAACAATAAGGGACTCG
The DNA here is from genome assembly GCA_031762355.1 of Hypsolebias martinsi. Taxonomy (NCBI): domain Eukaryota; kingdom Metazoa; phylum Chordata; class Actinopteri; order Cyprinodontiformes; family Rivulidae; genus Hypsolebias; species Hypsolebias martinsi. The sequence continues at coordinate 15,177,210 of JARVGQ010001306.1, read as the reverse complement.
CTCTTTTCCCAGCATTCCACTGCGAATCTCCACGAGCTCCACGTCTCCTGAGCAAACGGAATCAGACCGTAACGACGACTGTACCTTTCCTTTAAGTGTCGGCGACTTGTCTTGGGGCGTGTGCTCCTCTAGTCTGATGTAGTACTCGCTGGCAAGCGATGGGCTGCGGGCACTGATCACTGGCACCACAGTGGGGGTGTCTAAATTCTGTCTGTGGTTATTGTTCACTGTTGGGATTTGCTGAGGAGGAGGAAGAGGTTTGTAGCCTCGTCTGGCGTGAGCCTTCTCCCAGAAGTACTCAAAGTTCAAGCCTTTGCTCGTTTCCGTAACGGTCAGGATGTCGTCCAGTTCAGATGAGGACAGGGTGGTGCAGTTCCCCACAGGGTCCAACAGGGGGTAGGGGTTGTCTCTGCCTTCCCTGCCAAGCTCTCTGTTCCGGTGCCGCTCGTTCGCTGCAACCTGAAAGGCAGGGGGACGGAGCAGATTCCAGCGTCTTTCAAACGATTCCTCGCTCTCCCCTCTTCGTCCTCTGCCCTCTACATGCTCCTCGTCTTCTTCGTCCTCTTCCCCAACACTCCTTCTTGCCAGTCCCCACTCAGCAGCCAGGAGGGAGGACAGGAGGAGAAATATTTCAGGTACGGAGGGTCGCTGTGATGGGGGAAGCCAGCAGGACTGCATGATCTCATACCTGATAAAATAAAACACATGTAAGTCAGATATAACAAATTTATATTAATTTATGTTAAATGATGCAACAAGTGAAAAGGTACAGACCAATAATCTGCATGAGAGAGTTTAAGTCTGGGCTGGGCTAGCGTGATCTGTCGCTCCCTGATGACGAAGGTTAGCACTTCTTCATCACTCAGGTGTTTGTGGGGCTGAGCACCAAACTCAAACAGCTCCCATATCACCACCCCCAATGACCTGTAGACCCAAACAAGAAATAATAGAACAATATCAACAAAGCGTTTCAAACTATGTAACACGTTTGACAAAAATCACAAAGCCTGTTGTACAAATGAGACATAATTAGAAGGAAAAAAAACGGTTTTATCACAAACATTTGTCCAAAAACATGAGATTCCTTACACATTATTTTTAAATAGACTACAAATTTGTAACTCATTATAACTAATAACATAAATTGACATATGAAAAGAGATATTCTCTTAGCATAATCCATACATACATACATACATAATCCATACATACATACATACATAAAGCTGAGGTCTAGACTAACTGCATGCAGGCACAAGTCAGCCATAAATTTAATTTTGATAGGTATGAGCCTTTTAAGTTTAAAACAAGAGAAAAGGAGTATATTTTATTTAAAATTTTTAACAAAGCATTTTTTGAAGTAATACAGTCTGCACATAACATGTCAAAGTTGTAAACCAAAATCCTGCGTGGACAGTGAGCCCTCGGAGTACATGTTTGGGATGACTCTCAGCTGCTTTCACACCAAATTTGAGCTCATTTTCCATACAACTGACAAAGTTGTAGCCATTTTTGTGTTTGCCAAAGTAGGCTAGCCGTGGTGGCCATCTTGAACCAGACTGACTCCAAAATTTAAGCTTGTTGTGGATGTCTGTCAAACGGTTGCTTTCTGAGATTTTCAATTAACTTTGTTTAGCAGTTTACGAGATATTTTGCTAACAGACAGACGAAGACACAGACAATTTCATGATTGCAAACAGCAGATGACAACCTGCCCTCAAGGGGAAAAGTTTTGACTATATTCTGCATCAAACAGTTAAAGGTCTTCCTAAAAGGTTTCCAGTTTACTGCAACAAATCTAAAAAAAAAAAAAGATCATGTAGTCGTGCTCGGTTCAAGTTGCTCAGTGAAAGCATTAAAGTCGATCACTGTTGAAGTCATTTGAGCAAGAGCACACCGGAAACCAACCAAAAAAAAAAAAAAAAACAGTTCACTAAATTAATGTTTTCTTCATGAATTTGACACCTTATGCTTGGATTAGTGTTTCTGCAGCGTTGAAACCTACCAGACGTTGCTGGTCTTCGTTTGGTCGGTAACGATGAGAGAGCCTCTGTACTCCTCCAGGAGCTCAGGAGCAATCCATCGCAGAGGGATCCACAACTTGTCAGAAGTCAGGTAATAATCCTCCTGCAGAGAAACATAAAATAAATGTAAAGGACAACAAGCAGACGTTCTGTTTAGGTTGATATTTGGAGGCGTACGAGCTCAGGCACCTTGTAGTGATTGTGTGAGAGACCGTAGTCACCTATCCTGACAGTGAGGTCTGACGTCAGGAGGCAGTTTCTTAAAGCCAAGTCACTGTGGGGGGAAAATCCACACATTATTTAGTCTGGTTGAAATGTACGAGTTGTGTTTAATGATCTTACTGAAAACCAATGAAGTGAAACTCATAACCGACCTGTGGATGTAGTTGTTTTCATGAAGGTGCAGCAGACCCGAGGTGATCTCAAAGGCCATTCTCTGAAGAGTCAACAGGTCCCTGGTTGGCAGGTCTGGAGTCATCCCATCTGACTTTCGCTGGGCTCGAAGATACCTCTTCAGGTCACCCTGAGTTTTACATCCCAGCAATAAAGCAGTTATTGCTCTCTATGTTTAAATAAAGGTTGACTCAACCCCAGACTGGCCATCAAAATGTGTTTTTTGTGCTTTCGTTGTAAAGCAAAGCTAAATCTTTCTGCACCATTCACAGGCAAAATATACATTTATGACTTCTGCAATAAATGCATCCCGTTTTAGGTATTTTCCACCAAAGAGCATCAAAATATTTGGAGAATTTGTAATTAGCTTTTTATTAGGGATGTACAATAGGCCTATTATAGGCGTGGAATTGTTATCGGCCGATATTAGTCATGAAGTTAAATATCGGCCATTCCATCAAAAAAAAAAACTCAACGATATAAAGGGTGGTGTTTATAGTAATCACTCACTACTTCGTGGTTCGTTTATTGTGGACTCGCTCTATCGCGGTTTTTCAAAATAAGACTAGACACTACACACAATGACTGCTTGATGGATGAGCCGCACGATCGTCATGGAATTTTTATTTAAAATAAATTATTTTAAAGTATTTACCACCTGCTGCACCTTTGTGCAGCCCACACTGCAGGATAAACTTCCTGCTGAGTCTGATCAGCTGTTCTCTGTGCCGAACGTGTGAAGTGGGCGTGGCCAAGAGCACTTTCTACGGCTCTGGCAGGGGGCAAAGAGCTGCAGAGAAGGGAGCTGAAATCATGACATGCTGTGCTCTTTTAGAGCGTTTAGAGTTTAGAAACATTGTTTAGAATATTGCAAGAGTGTGGGAAGG